>BQKZ01000716.1:38898-50230 GCA_036244855.1 Temnopleurus reevesii
ACCGGCAGGAATTTATTCTTCTAAATGCAGAAGCGCCTACTTGGCAGCTATGCTATGGTCGGGTAATAATATTAGATAATTTGTCTCGCGCCTCTGAATAGGTGACTAGAGAGATGGCGTGTTTAAATGCTATATATTACTTCTCATGGATATAAGGATACCACATTTTGGATATATACATCACACTCTGAATATTGACTTGATGAACCATATTACTACAGTTCGAAGTCAAGCACAACCTCTATTGTGCATGGATGTTCAAACTCTTTTGTGCATCTCCAAGTCCATAACTCAACAACATTGGAAAACATCATGCTCTGGTAATTTTGCTTCTTTTTGGCTCTTGTCATTGATCCTTTGATTGAAAGAGATGAACACCATCAATCTCTGAATCCTATCATTGCTGAATGGAAAAGAGTACCAAGACCAATTAAAAACCAATGGAGATACCACGGTATGCCCAACCCATACTACAGCAACTCGAGTGCCTGTTTTCAGCTTGCAATTTTGCTGTTGTAGTAATTGTGGGATTATGTTAATATACGATGTCTGTTATGCGATGTATGCCATTATCTCAATGTTATGTAAATGCCGTCGGCCGACCATTGTTGCCTGTTGCGTGCGTGCATGGACGGACGCACGCTCGGAAGTGATCCACTTTGGGGCCTTGCCGGAGGAGCCGACGGGACGACAGAGCTGAACTGGACCCTAACGAGCAAGGACGTCGTGCCTCCCACCGTCACTGCCCAGGGACCTCAGCCGACATCATGCATGTGAGTATGAATGACATGCGTGCGTGATGACTGATATGTAGTGCGATAATGAAGTGTTTATGTATGTGGCGTATGTGTAGCGAAGTATGATGTGTAGGTAATTAAGTAAGCAATTCTAACCCCAATAGTATTTTCCCGTAGTTTGATTAAATTAAATCCAGGACCCGTAAGGCGTTCAAACTGCAAATCAAACTGTTTGTCATACGCTAGAATTTAGAGTTAACTACTCATCATGTGCCGATCGAATTCGATATGACTGTTAAAATAAAACATAATAATAAAATTTGCAACGAGAGAAGGAGGCGAAATTCTATGCGGGAATACTTTAAAAAGAATTGCCTCCTGCTTGTGAATTACATGATCCCTAGTACGAATTCTTGGTATAAAAAAAGAAATCCTTTTCCTAATGTTAATAGCGGGCGGATAATATATATCGTCCGTATTTTCACGAAGTGACGGGAGCCAAAGGGTATTCTTGCATGAAGACTACGAAATCCCGACATAACGCCAATATACCACTTTCGTAATGTATTCAGATTTCATACACGCTTCTTTGTCAAATGCACAATGGCTAAATATTTGTTCACCTGATATAAAATAATCGTGTTTCAAAAGAAGGAATGTGGATAGCATGAAGTGGTTGTTGCTAGGTTGGTCAAGCTCCGATGTTTGTCCAACCTAGCAACGCTAATGTATGAAAATTGCATTCTCACTATTGATCTCTCATTCTCTTTTTGCAACTGAATACATACTTCGTCTTGGGGTAAACATTAATAGATTTGAATACATTACGAAAGTGGTCTATTCAACGGATATCCTATCAAACAACGTGTTGATTCTACGTTTCGGTGTATTTGTAAGTCCTTTGGTGTAACAATAACCTCTGGCTCCCGTCATTTCGTGAAAGCACGGACGATATTACCAACCTATGCATGATATGTTTTGTCCAGTTTTGCCGTACTAGGTTTGCTTGAGTATAAAACACTTGGCACATCTGATATGGAATAGATACCATTTGGACGCATTTTTTTTTATATATTTTAACATGACAGCGTTTCTAATGCTGCGTTCACGCCGCGTGTGCATAAAGATACTACCAGTCTTTCGCTTTACAACGCGAGCGCTATTCAATACGTAATGCCCCGGTCACATAGGACCCCGGAAGCAACACGATTCACCCCGACTCTTTGTTAATTCACAGTTAACTGCCTCAGAACAACGAGCCGGGGTGAATCGTGTTGCTTCCGAGGTCCTATGTGACCAGGGCTTTAGATCTATGTGCAGCTAAATTGGAAAGCAATCTGTTCTGGAATACAATGAGAGCCGAAGGGGTCTAAAAAATCATTTTGTTTTGAAAAAAACAAGCATTGCAAAATGCGTTAATGACTGATTCGGCAGTCCATAAATTTAACGTCGTGAATAGCGGTCGCGTTGCAAAGCGAAAGCTTGGTATTATCTATGTTGTTACAATGGGTACCCGGTAGGAATATATTCCTTGAAATGCATAAGCGCCTCACAAGCACTAGTGATTATGTCCCGGTCACATAGAGGCTCGGAAGCAACACGATTCAACATGATTCTTTGTTCTGAGGTAGTTAACTGTGTTGAATCGTGTTGCTTCCGGGCGTGTATGTGACCGGGGCATGTCATGTGCGTTTCCAGGTACGCAAAAGAATCCACAAACACATTGTAATTATGCTTGGGAATGGTTTACCATGCTGACAGGTTATTTATAGTTCATGTACATCCTTACTTCTATTAAGGATACATATTTTCTTAAGGATACATACAATATTCATTACATGCTATGCACATTTCCCAAGGCATCCGATTTGATGTCTTGGGTTCCAAAAATGAAATTAAAATTAAATTCATGCAAATATGACAGAGCAGGATACAAAAATATATTCTAATAAAACAAATATAATAAAATAACAGTTAAATAATAATTTCACCTGCAAAAAATTGGATACTCGAATTTATCACATACGACAAGTTTTAAATATATATATATAAAAAAAAATTTTTTTTAATATGAAAAAGAAAGGAATATGTTGTTCAATCAAGGCAAGTGCTCATATTTGGCTGACTTAAAAATGAATTTGTAATCGATTACTTCCCATTCACACTGCACCGAATCAGACTCAATCTCCCAAACCACAGGCTGAGCACTGGGAACTCATAACTTGAGATTACTTTGAAGCCAAAATACAGTTTTGGTACAGATTAAGAAATGATGATTTTACCAGATGTTTAACATGGCGTTTTATATCTTACACGCATTTCGAGACAATTATACTGTTTTTTTATGAACTGATTCTCCTTTAAAATTTGAATTTGACTGTTAAATTTGGCGCCCTCTCTCGGTAAGAATGATATTTTTTGTCATTGGACATAGGGTACATGCAGGTAATATGAGACTGCAGGTAATATTACACGCGTGACTTAAAAAACATATAACTTATCTTAAACATCTTCCCAAATACTTATAGCACCATTTATAGTTCAATTTAGTCCATTAGCTTCATTTTGGATGTTTCAACTGTTTGTTTAGTAAAAGTTTGCTGAAAATATCACCATGTCTTGCAAGGGTATTTAAAAATAACATCATTTTGTAGCCTTGATATAATATTGGACATTTCGTTGATTACCCTGCTGTAAGTCAGGTTATTGCATATGAACTCAACTCTTTACACTTTACCAAAGCTTAATGAATCTTTTAAACAATACAAGTGTGTATTGGTGCCTTATAAATTATATATTATTATTATGGACTCTTAGTTAAAAAAAAAATATTTTACTACTTTTAAAAGAGGAGGATAATATATATATTACCAATGTATGCATAATTATGCTTTGTCTAATTTTGCCCTACTGGGTTTGCACCTGGCACTTTTGCTGTGGAATAATGACAACGTTTCTGCGTTAACGCTGCGTTAGCATAAATATACTGCCGGTCTGTCGCTTTACAACGCTTTTCAAGACGTTAGGTCTATGGTCAGCCAAAATGGAAAATAATCTGTTCTGGAATACAATGAGATCCAAGGAGCCATAAAATTAACTTTTTAGAAAATTAATGACCGCTTTGGCAGTCCATAAATTTAGCATTGTCAATAGCGGTTGCAAAGCGAAAGCTTAGGAATATATTCCTTGAAATGCATAAGCGCCTCACAAGCACTAGTGCTTAGGCCCCGGTCACATAGAGNATTATGTTTTGTCTAATTTTGCCCTACTGGGTTTGCACCTGGCACTTTTGCTGTGGAATAATGACAACGTTTCTGCGTTAACGCTGCGTTAGCATAAATATACCATCAGTCTCTCGCTTTACAACGCGTTCAAGACGTTAGATCTATGGGCAGCCAAGATGGAAAACAATTTGCTCTGGAATACAAGGGGCCTTAAAATTCTTCTCTTTTTTTAGAAAATTAATAGCAGTCTGTAAGTTTAACGTCGTGAATAGCGGTCGCGTTGCAAAGCGAAAGCTTGGTATTATCTATGTTGTTACAATAGGTAACTGGTAGGAAAATATTCCTTAATTTGCCTCACACGCTGCTATTGCTTAGGCCCCGGTCACATAGATGCCCGGAAGCAACACGGTTCAACATGACTCTTTGTTCTGAGGCAGTTAACTGTGAATTAACAAATAGTCGTGTTGAATCGTGTTGCTTCCTGGCATGTATGTGACCGGGGCCTAAATACATTAATTACAAAGCACTTGAGACTTATAATAGAGGTAATTAGCGCTATGATAATTGCATGGTATTATCATTATTAATAGTATTGCTTTTAAGATTAAAATGAAGAATAGTTCATGTCATTTGCGTTTCCAGGTAAGTAAAAGAGTCCGTGACCACATTTTGATATTGCTTAGGAATGGTTTACACGTGATTCATTGTTCATGAAAATCTTGTCTTGAGTTAGCTCACGTTTACATTATGTGATACTCATTTCCACGCAACGTTGCCAAGGCATCTGATTTGATGTCTTGGGTCTCAAAAAATGTCTTTAATCGTTTTTTCACAACAAAACCGAATTTGAGGGGTACTAAAATGGTTATACATAAAACAAATATTATAAAATAACAGTTGAATAACAATTTCACCCGAAAAAAATAGATACTCCAAGTTATCACATACGACAAGGTTTTAAAGATATATATATTGATATAGATGATCTTTAAAAAAAAAATATGATAGAGAAAGGAGTATGTTGTTCAATCAAGGCAAGTGCTCATATTTGGCTGGCTTTAAAAAAACATTAATGTGTAATCGATTAATTCCCATTCCCACTGCACCGAATCAGACTGAAGCTCCCTAATCCGCAGACTGACCCCTGGGGTGTTTCATCAAGGTTTGTCGCAGCGACGAGGAGTCATTTTCCGACAGTTCCCATAGCAACTGTCAGCGATAGTGGTTTTCATCCAATCACAATCAAGGAATTTGTCAGCGCTGAGTAATTATCTCTGCGACAAATCTTGATGAAACACCCTCCCGGGAACTCATTATAACTTGAGATTATTTTGAAGCCCAAGAACGATTATGGTACAGATTAAGAAATGATGATTTTACCAGATGTTTAACATGGCATTTTATATCTTACACGCATTTCGAGACAATTATACTGTTTTTTTTATTAACTGATTCTCCTTTAAAATTTGAATTTGACCGTTAAATTTAGCGTCCTCTCTCGGTAACAAGGGTATTTCGTTTGTTATCAGACATATGCGAGGTTACTTTCCAGATTTGACAAAAGAATAATTAAAACGTATTCGCAACAGTCAAATGTATAGATTATGGCATTTCTGTCTGGAGGAATTGTAAATAAATATAAAACTAAAGTAAATAGACTACAGAAACGAGCAGCACGATATGTGACGGGTAACTTTGGACATGAAGTTTCATTAATGACTCTCGTTGAAGAATTAAAATGGCAAACATTTGCTGAACGAAAAGATTATTTTCTTGCCACCCAAAGGTTTAAATGTATTAATGTGTTGGCACTATCACGACTGTGTAACGTTGAGATGTGTTTTGAACGTACGTCACAATCATCAGACAAGATTTGCTTCTAGCCTAAACGTTGTTAAACACAAACCAAATCTAACAATATTCAAACAATCATTTTGTTATTCGGGAGCTAAGAGATGGAACGAAATTCCAAACGAAATTTTAAAAAAAATCCTTCACAATAGATACCTTTAAAGCCCAAGTACAGTTTTGGTAAAAGCGAATATTTTCATCACCTGATTTTATCTTCAAATCTATATGAAATGACTTATAGTATCATAAACATATTACACAAAAGATTGTGCGAAAAATGAACGAGTTTTGGAAAAGCTATAACCTAAAATGTGCAAATTTTTATAGCGTGGTGCTTCACCACGCTATTTCAATATTTTCTTTCTTGATAAAGGACAACTTCCCATTCTCAGAATTGGATGAAAATTTAAGAATTTAATTGTTGTGTATATCTCTATATCATTCTATTGTCAAATCTTGGAAATAACTTTGTATATGCTCGATAACGAGCAAAATAATGCTATAACCAAGAGAGGGCGCTAAATATGATTTAACGGTCAAATTCAAATTTTCAAAAGAATCAGTTCGTAAGAAAATATGCTATGGTCTAAAAATGTGTATAAGAATTACATGTCATGATAAATATCCCCAAAATTCACATTTCTTCATCTTTACCAAAACTGTACTTGGGCTTTAAAGCACAATATAAGAAGACATATTTCTCAAAATCTCATGGTGCACATTCCTGAGTTCGAATTTGAACTTTTATTAAATCTAGTATTTTACATTTATATATGATTTTATATTTAACTAGCTCAGTTTATTTGTCTTTAATGTGTATGATACTTAATAATTAACTCATGTGATTTTATATTTTAACATCAATATTTATGCTTTTACTATGTACAACTCGTCTTTTTAAATTATTTATGCTTTTTACCATGTTATGCAATTTTGAATGATTACTTACTTTATGTACTGCAGGACCTTGTTTTAAAAACAGTTTTTATCTGAATAAGTTATCCTGTAAAAAGATATTGAAATAAATAAATAAATAGTTATGAGGTAAATTGCACATTTTATGGTGTGACTTTGCCCAAACTCATTTATTTTTACACGATCTTTTGTGTAATTTGTTTATGATACTATAATTAATTTCATATAGATTTGAAGACAAAATTTGTAGACAAAAAAAAAATGCTTGAGCTTTAAAAGTCCTCCAGCCATGGGCAAGTCAGACAAGGCTTCCGCCTTACTATCGGGGGCATAATATGAAACACCCCTTTTCAACCTCTTTTCATTCACTCAGATAGTCCTCCTGGCCTACTCCCCTTTCACTTCACCCCTACCCATTTTCTCTTCCCCCCCCCCCCCTCTCTCTCTCTCTCTCTCTCTCTCTCTCTCTCTCATGATCATCTCTTCCCTCTTTCATTTTCATCCTCATCCTCCACAAAATAGTCTCTCCCTCTACCCCTCTCTCTCTCTCTCTCTCTCTCCTGAAAAAGAGATAACTCCCTGTACTTTCACACAATCACGACTTCCCTTCGATTGCTAGTTCTTTTTCTAATATTGGTCAAATTTTTCAGGTGAATTTATTCATAATGAAAGAGAGTTTATCAGCTGTCTTACGATGAGTTGATGGTAGAACGTGAGTAGAGGGTACTTACGACTGCGGTACACTGCTACCCTTCATTTTTCATGCAATATTGGCCAAGTTATCCGATTTGACGACTGGCTTCCCAAAATTAATAGTCTTAAACTACGTTTTTCTTCTCTACTGAGGAACTAAAATATTGATATATAAAACACATATTTTAAAATAATAGTTGAATAATGATTTTTCCCAAAAAACAGATTATTAAGTTATTATTAAAAAGTTATTACATACTAAAGGTCTCAAATATATAAGGTAATATATAGTTTATATGAAAGTCAAACACGTCAGACAATTAAAGAAATATGATGTGAAATAAAGGCAAGTGCTCATATTTGGCTGGTTTAAAGATAAATATGTAATCGATTAAGTCCCGATCCCTGTGCGCTGAATCGGACACAATTACTTTTTTTTTACCCTAACCCGCCGACCCCAGGACTCATTATAACTGTCTCTTCCGGACATTTATCACCGGGCTTTCCTTCCGTTGAGATTTGAGAATTCCTTTCGATTACGTCACCCCACAATTTGTCAGCAGCATGCCCCTTTGAAGGGGTAGGCACTTCTTGGTCTCCGGCGGGAGACAGCGGGTGCGGATGTAGGCTACCTTCATATGCAGCACAGACGGGCGTGATTGTAAAAGAGCTTTATGAAGCTTTTTGGATTCTTTGATCGCCTCCGCTCCTTTAAAAAGAATACCCTGTTAATCTCTAAAACCTCCCTCTTCATTCGCTTCACCTTCTCCTACATTAATCTCACTTCGTATGTTCGCTTCCTTTCAAATTTTCCTCTACATTCACATCGGTGGAAATTCGTAAAATCCAGCGAAGAATCCCGTCTGCGCATGCGCGGTGTCTCCCGCCGGAGACCAAGAAGTGCCTACCCTTTGAAGGGGGCTACAGTCTTCCAGCCGTGGGCAAGTTAGCCTCAAACCGAGGCCTCTTGTTGTCTGCAATACCCTGTGCTGCATAGCCCTGTAAACGGCTTCACACGAAAACGGCTGCCATCCCAAATTTGTACTTTTCATTTCGAGTATGATATGGACATTTTGATTCTGCATGCATTTCGGAATGAATTTTGTTGATTTATTGTCTACTTTTCTCGAAAAAGAAGAAACTGTGAAATTCTGTGTACAAAGTGAATGGAGAGTTCTCCATGGTGGCAGCCATTTTGTCCGTGTACGTTGCCGATTTAAGGAGCTCATGAAGGGTTTAAATCAAAACTTTGAAAATTCATAACTTTTGAATGGATTGTTGGATTTTGCTCAAAAGAGGCATGTCATAATAATGATGATGATAATAATTAATAATAAAAATCAATGGTGATATTTATGATAATAACAATAATAATAATTTTGTTATAACGAAGCCATTTAATGATCGGTTTTATTTAAACAAATTTAACATGCTCTAATTTTTTATTGAAAACTGCATTGTGGTAATACTTGGTGGGTTTTTTACCTTTCTATATGGTGATTTTTTATTCCATTTTACGTTGTTATACTTTCCGATATGATCGCATACAATCTATACAAGTGTAGCGTTGATTTCGCATTTTCTTATGTTGGTCACATTTTTCTTGTGAATGTTTTCGCATTCCTTTTCATACGCTGTTGTCCAAGTCATCCGATTTGATGTCTTGGATTCCAGAAATAATACTATATATTTACGGGTAATTTCAGATGATCAAGGAACTAAAATATTCATATATAAAACAAATATTTTAAAATAATAGTTGGATAATAATTTTTCAAAACAAAATAGATACTGAAAGGTATTACATACAACAAGTCTCAGATATACATGTTAATGTACATAGTTTATTTGAAATTCAAACATGTAAGATAATGAAAAAAAAAATGTTGTGAAATAAAGGCAAGTGCTAATATTTGGCTGGCTTAAAGATACATATGTAATCGATTAGGCCCCGATCCCTGTGCGCTGAATCGAACACAATAGGCGGGTTTACTTATATATTCAAATTTATGTGCTTTTCTTGCCTCTGAACGTAGTTACGTGGTATTCCTTAAACCGTTTGAAAACAATAAGACTACAATATCGGGAATCCAGTTTGCATACATTACTTGTTACTATGTCGGGCAAGCCTCGGGCAAGCTTTAGGGTTGTCAAGAACAACCTTTGTGTTGAAGGTATGCATAAAATTTGCATCTATTAGTAAACCCGCCTATTATTACCCGAACCCGCCGACCCCAGGACTCATTATCATTTTCTCTTCCGGACATTTATCACCGAGTTTTACTTTCGTTGAGATTTGTGTAGACGTGAATGAGATATTCCTGACATTCCTTTCGATTACATCACCACATAATATATTAGCATGCCCCTTTAAACCGATAGACTAGTTTTGGGAGAGATGGCGCTTCAGATATTTAACTACTTTGTGAGCTGCAGTAAAAGTTTTACCATAAAGAAGTTTTTAAATGGCAAATTAGAGCATTTTCATAGTTTGTTTGATTAAAATTAATCAGAAAATGTCTTAATCATTGCAAAATAAGAAATGAGGACAGCAAGATGTTCATGGTGCTATATTTGATTCCATTCAGATTTGAAGGCAAAATTTTTGGTCAAAAATATTTGCTTTTACCAAAACTTTACTTTAAAATTTTTTAGTGAATTTAGAGTCTTGATTTTATTTTATTTTATTTTATTTTATTCGTCATAATGCATGAAAAATACAATGACAAGGATATCCCATGAAAGCCGAGGGAGACGTTCATGTTAGTCTGGAGAGACTAAAAGATCCATAAAAAAAACCTACAAGAAATACGGATGACTAAGGAAAAATCTAATTACAGATATATCCCCATTGTTTGACAAAATACAGAATAATTATAAAATAATAATATCTCTTATCTACACAGGTTAGCCACTTTCGGATGTAAGCTGTTCTTCCAGCTGACTCTGCCTAACATTGTTATTACCCTTTTCCATTTTTAAATGCCGAGCACCCGGCAAAAAGGCAGAAGGTCCCATTCTTTGATATGACTCGGCCGGGGATCGAACCCACGACCTTCCGTCCACGGGGCAGACGCTCTACCACTGAGCCGCACAGGGCTATGGTATTTTTAATTCTATTGTTTTCGTGTTATAGTATTTTACATCTGTTTAATTTACTGTTGTTTTTATATATGCAAAAAATCATTCATAATAGGATTTCATGTTATTGTATTTTGTTTGTTCATGTGATGGTATGTTTGACCAATAAATTCTTTAAAAACAAAAAAAAAAGTATTATAATGTGTAATCGATCACAATGATCAATTACTATACATTATTACTTTACCACGCGGTAGGCAACTTTTTGGTTCGATGGGCGGGTTTAGTCATAGATGCAAATTGAATGCTTACTCTATACACAAAGGCTGTTCTTGACGATCGGAGAGCTTGCTCGAGGTTTGCCTGGCATAGCAACACCTAATGAATGCAAGCAGGATTGCAGGTATTGTTATTTCATTGTTAATAACCGGAGTAAACCGGACTTTTCTACTTTATGGACTAAACTAAGGAATGTGGCAAAAAAGGTATGTCATAATAATGATGATAATGATAATGAATAATGGAGTTAATGGTAATAATTATGATAATAGTAATAACAATAATAATGATTACGATAATAATGATAATAATAATAAATAATATTCACAAGTTGCTTTACATGCTTAAATATAACTGTGTACGAAATTAGAAGAAGATTTTCGCACGTATTCTGGCGTATTTTACTCTTCAATCTAATCTAATTTCAATCAGCCGGCAAGTAGAGAGGGGTCATTCGACTGGACCGAAACTACGTGCTTCCTGAACGCTGATATTTGTGGGTTTTTGTTCCTTTTTGTAAGGCAGGGGCAGATCCATTTTTTCCCAATAGGG
>BQKZ01000716.1:66454-95077 GCA_036244855.1 Temnopleurus reevesii
CATCATCATCATCATCATCATCATCACCACCACCACTATCATCACCATATATCATCACCATCATCATCATCATCATCACCATCATCACCATCATCATCATCATCATCACCACCATAATCACAACACATCACCATCTTTATCAACATCATCACCATCACCATCTTTATCATCATCATCATCATCATCACCATCATCACCATCATCATCATCACCACCATTATCACAATATATCACCATCTTTATCAACATCATCACCATCACCATCTTTATCAGCTTCATCATAACCATCATCATCACCACCATCATAATCATCATCACCACCACCATCATCAGCAGCATCATCATCATCATCATCATCATCATCATCATCACAATCATCATCACCATCATCATCATCATCATCATCATCACCATCATCATCATCATCGTCGTCATCACCACCACCATCATCACCATACATCATCACCATCATCATAATCATCACCATCATCACCATCATCATCATCATCATCATCATCATCACCACCACCACCATCATTACCATATATCATCACCATCATCATCATCATTACCACACTCTAAAAACAAACTAATCAAATTTGATTAGGAAAACAATACAAACGGGGACACCTGGAAATCTAATCAAAATGATTAATTTATAATTACGAATAGAAAATCTAATCAAAATGATTAGATTCAATTTAAAAATAATTAATACAAGTCACATATGATTATAAATCCATTTCAGAATGATTAGCTTCTATTCATAATCATATCATAAGACGATCTAATAAAAAAATGATTAGGTTGTTTTAGAGTGCATCATCACCATCATCATCATCACCACCATCATAATCGCAATATATCACCATCTTTATCAACACCATCATCACCATCATCATCATTATCATCATCATCATCATCATCATCATCATATCATCATCATCATCATCATCATCATCACCACCATCTTCACAATATCACCATCCTCATCACCATCATCACCGTCATCATCATCATCATCATCATCATCATCATCATCATCATCATCATCATCACTACCATCACAATATCACCATCATCACCTTCGTCTCCATCACAATTTTCTCATTAAATATTGTCTATATCGCAACGACAACCCTATTACCACCATCACCAAGTTCACAAACCTGGCCGGAGGGGGAGCAGCAACTCCCCATCCCCATATTTTTGACAAGTGTGTGTATAATCAAATCAAATCAAATCAATCTGTTTATATAAAATCAAATATTGTATCATCATCAATATAATGAAAATAATAGTTTAATAAGTGTGTGTATCGTGTGTATGTCTGCCCCCATCATTCAATTTCGAAATCAACCCCCCTCCCCCTCCTCCCGCCATGTCAACCTGCTAAAGATGATGTTGCTTTTTGTAATGTTTACATCCGATTTTACGGGGTTATCAGACTTGACATCGTCATTAAACCCTTATGAATCATATGACTAACCCATGTAGTATGCTGGCTTTGATATCTTCAAGAAAAATTATTTCTCTCTTATCTTGCTTGCAAGACAGGTGAGGAGACCTACTTTTTATCATTGCAAACGATGAGACGATGATACTCTTCAGCATTACGTCATTCAAAGCCAAAATGGGAAATTCCCTTCTGATTCCCTTCTCACCACCTATTTACAGATTTGTCCAATCAGCGTTGAGAATTTCTCGACTGCCAGACACATCTCATGCATAATTCATAACTGCTCTTTTGTCATTGCGAAGAATACACGAAATTTTCTCATCTCCTCGATTTCCCTGGAATTTGATGCTATTTTCGTCCTTCCTGTGACGCAAACATGCCATCCATTGGTGGCATAGATACTTCTTGTACCAAAGATCGTGGTTCGGACAACGTTACAACTCTTATATCCGTGGAATTAGAAGGAACAAAATCGTTGTCGTCGTTGAAATCGCAAACGATCATCACGCCATTGAAAGGTACGGTAGAGTCTGTGTTGCATGTATTGTGTAGTGTACGGTATACCGTCCTATCGATTGTGTTGCGTGTGCAAAGCCACAGGCCTAGCCTTGTGGGTTTTCGCTTGTTTTCGTACCCATCCGCAGCTCGCAGGGCCTGTCCAAAATACAAGGTTTGGAACATCTGATTGAGGACTTCCTTGCAAACAGTTAGAAAGACAGAGAGAGTGAGTGAGAGAAAGAGAGATAGGGTGGGGGTGGGGGCAGGATGTTGTTCTTTCACAGATATGAATCTGATAATTTTGCAGACATAGCACCACTGCACCGGTTTGGATTTATTTTCAGATCAGACTTCAGAGAAAAGAGCGAGCCCCTGGAAAATTATAATTCAGAAATATATAGTTTTTAGAAGAGACAAAAATTAATAAACGATTTTCTTGAGAACAGGAAAGAAAACGTAGTACGGGTATAAAGGGCCTGAATTATTTTTGTTCGCTGACTTTGTTATACGTGTGCTGACGGAGTCTCGTCTGAAATTAACAAATGATCAGTCGTTCAAATACAAAAAATTGCTGAGATTTTAAATAATAAATATTAGTAACGACGTGTGGCACAGCAATCATATTGATCAAAACACTGAAACCTACCGTACATGTAGGAAAAACCAGGAGGTGTCAACAAACTTTACCATATCCGGGACAACTTTGACCTTGAAGTGGAACAGGGATAAATCATTAGACTATCATACTGTACATGTCAATCTAAAATCAGAACGCTCACTTTTCCAGTCTATGGTTCATAGGGGGGATCTACAAAAATAAAAATAAATCATTAAATTATTAGAAACAGAATTATATTATGTAATGGCTAATGCACCTGTCTCCTGGGAAGAGCATCTTTTGTCTATTGGCATTATTAAGTTTTTGTTGTTCTGAAGAAAAACGGTCTTCAAGATTTTTTTTTACTCTGAGGCCCAAGGCATACCATTACCAGAAACATATGGATGGCGTAGGAGACAGGAAGCTTTGAAATGGTGTTATTGTGTTCTGAATAATTATGGAAATCCAAAAATGTTGATGCCACCTACTGATAGGAAATAGGCTAATCGAGTCTGTTTTTTTGGTTGGCAGGTTTGACTAACTATAACCTGCATTTCTCATTGCAGTGCAATTTCTTAGAGCTAGTGTAAATTAGACCGAGTCGTCCGGCCCCCGAACAGTACTGCCAGTTGCCCAGTGCCCTCTGAAATGTTTAAATTACAAGTGGTACAAATGTAGGACCTAATGTGCGTGGTTGATGAGAGTTTTAACAAACTCAAATGTGAAACATACAAGGAGTGCACCAGAAAAAATAATATTTTGTAATTTTCTGCAAGAAAAATAGTATGACCTTATGCCATCTTGTGATGGCATAAGGTCATACAGTCAAACCTGTCTACAGAGACCACCTCAAGGGAAACAGAAATAGTGGCCACTGTAGACAGGTGGCCTCTATAGACAGGTTCTATAACATGCATTTTCACCTGGAGGGAATCGACTTAAGTGGCCACTGTAGACAGGTGGCCTCTATAGACAGGTTCTATAACATGCATTTTCACCTAGAGGGAATCAATTTAAGTGGCCACTATAGACAGGTGGTCACTATACGCAGTGGCCACTATAGACAGGTTTGACTGTATTTNGGATCTACAAAAATAAAAATAAATCATTAAATTATTAGAAACAGAATTATATTATGTAATGGCTAATGCACCTGTCTCCTGGGAAGAGCATATTTTATCCATTGGCACTAAGTTTTTGTTGTTCTGATGAAAAATGGTGTTCAAGATTTGTTTACTCTGAGACACAAGGCATACCAGAAACATAAAGATGGTTTAAGAGACAGGTAGCTTTGAAATGGTGTTATGGTGTTCTGAATAATTATGAAAATGCAAAAATATTGATGCCACCTAATGATAGGAAATAGGATAAGAGTCTGGTTTTTTGGTTGACAGGTTTTGACTATAGTATAACCTGCATTTTTCATTGCAGTGCAATTTCTTACTATCTTAAAGATAGTGTAAATTAGACCGAGTCGTCCGGCCCCCGAACAGTACTGCCAGTTGCCCAGTGCCCTCTGAAATGTTTAAATTACAAGTGGTATAAATGTAGGACCCAATGTGCATGATTGATGAGAGTTTTCACAAAGACAGCACAAGACAGCATAAGGTCAAATTTAATTAGAACCAACTTCAGGCCAAATTCTGGCGAGTGAATTACCTGGTTTTAACATGCTTTTACCCGGGGTAGTGCATTTTTCATATCGGATATATAGTGCACTCTCCAGAATTCTCAGAGTGAGTGGGCGAAGAGTAATGCCCATTTAGCATTAATTAGATAAATACTGGTGATTTCTTTTAAAGTGCACAGGCTTGTCAATAATGGTGCTCATGGTGATACATATAGTACTTCAAACATCATTGAAATATATTATAACCTGAGTACAACATGTGATTTATTTGCACAAGGCACAATACCCTTGTTATATTATTGGCGCTCGCACCACTCAAAATTCACAGATACTTGATTTTATTTATTTATTAAGTGGTGTAATATTTACAATATTTACAATATCTTTTGCGGCTTAATGGCGTAAAAGCTCGCCAATACCAAGGGTGGGTGTTCCTTTAAATTTACTGTCTTCCTTTGCGGGCAACCCGGCAAGCGTATAGGAAGGTGAATCATGATACGTGGACGTGTGCATGTACAGGTACTTGATCTTTATGAAGTAGGAAATGACGGCTAATTTTATTCCCAACAGAAAACAAATACAGGAACTGCAACCTAGGTGAGCAAATACAGTCAAACCTGTCTATAGTGGCCACTGTCTATAGCGACCACCTGTCTATAGTGGCCACTTAAATTGACTCCCTCCAGGTGGAAATGCATGTTATAGAACCTGTCTATAAAGGCCACCTGTCTACAGCGGCCACTTTTTCTGTTTCCCTTGGGGTGGCCTCTGTTGACAGGTTTGACTGTAGCAGGCTTTGTTATCAGTGAAATGTAAAATGTAGTCTAGTTTGTTATTGGAATGGATTGTCTGCATTTATAATAAGGATAATACAGCCAACCTACTCTAGAAACCAACCGACCACCATTAGAATACCTGTCTGCAAAGACCACTTTTTTTACTCACTAGAAAGCATTTTACATGTAAATGTAAATTGAAAGATAATAATTAATAATTAGATAATCTATATAGCGCAGTCACTATATGGATATACTCTACTGCGCGGTGATGTTAGGGTCTGTGGATATTGTTACAAAAATAATGCATAAAGGTACAAGATATTATTGAAAAGCTTCGAGATCTGTCTATAGAGACCACCTGCTGTTAAAGACTCTATATTCTGTCTCACTTCGCTGTTCTTTATAAACAGGTTTTACTGTACTAGGTACATGTACATATAAGGTGCCAAATCAACTATGATAAAGTGCCCAAGGCGTGGGGAAAAATAAAAGATTAAAAAATAGCATAGAATCAATTTGTAGCTTATATCATAAAAAGACATACTACAGTCTGAAGTGGTTCAAGCAGCATTGAAATACATGTATACGTGACATAGGAAATACAAACTGACCTACATATTTTACATGTACAACAAAATAAATTCTGTTTATAAGCCATGAAGTATTACAGAGAGGAGGTGGTACTCCTGTGAGAGCCAGGAATTATCATTGAACAATAATTCCTTGGTGAGAGTGAAAGATCACTTTCGTAATGTATTCAAATGTTATGCACACTTGTTTGTAAAACGCACAATGACAAAATATTTGGTCACCTGGTATGAAAGAATCGTTTTTCGATAGAAGGAATTTGGATTGCAGGTAGTGGTTGTTGCTAGGTCGGTCAAGCTACAATGTTTGTCCAATCTAGCAACGTTAATGTACATGTATGTAAGTAGCCTTCTGACTATTTTAGTCTCATTATTTTTTTGCTGCTGAATGCACATTTTTTCTTGGGGCAATTTTGAATAAATTTGAATACACTACGAAAGTGGTTTATTGTTTGCTCTCGTCTGGATCATGGTTTACCGAATATTAATTTTTTAAAGTATATTTATGAGTGGACTTGAGCGAGCATTTCTGTGTTTGATTCTGAAGGTTGATTAAATTCCACAATCTCATTATTCTGATTGCATATTTCAGAAGATGCAATTCTCCAATCATACGGTATGGTTTAGTATATTTTTTACAGAATTTTAGAACTGAAGTAAGTTTATGTCCCAAACGTTTTATTCATTTAGGATCTCATTTTTTTTTAACAATAAGAATGTCAGATACAACAGGAAAATCAACCTACATGACGACTTCAAATGGAAATGAAATTCTAGAAATTTGTTAAACACTTTTGAAACAGTTGATCAGTCCGGCAGGTTTAATTTCCTTTTTAATACATACACTAATATTGCAAAGCAATTTTATTAGCTTTTGATTAATAATAATATACATGTACAGTAGTTCAGTACTCTTCTGAATGAATGATAATTATCAGCATACAACTTCCTTTTCTTGATCACTCATGCAGTTGTAATTGGTCTGTGTACAACTAGGCAAAGTTCTCTCCTCTATATACTGGTTATATTACATGTACAATTGCACTGAACTTACATGTATGAATAATAATAATAATAATAATAATAATGGTGGCTACTTGTATAGCGCACAGGTCCACCTTATCGGTGATCATGGCGCTGAAAGCAATTTTATTAGCTTTTTATTAGTATATAGTAATTCAATACTCTTCTGAATGAATGATGATTATCAGTATATAATTTCCTTATTTACTTCTTGATCACTCATGCAGTTGTAATTGGTCTGTGTAAAACTAGGCCAAGTTCTCTCCTCCATATGCTGGTTATATTACATTTACGATTGCACTGAATTTTTTCACCAGTCGGGCAACCCAGTTTTCAAATCACTTGCCCGAACAAAGGGTTGTCTTGCACAAAATTGATGGCCAATGCCAATTTGCACATGTAGAGGAAAACTAGTATAAAACTGGTGCTTGACCTATCGGGCAAGTGACAATTATATTTAGTTTCCCTGGCAGCTTTTATTGCCTCGGGCATGCGGGTAAGTGGGTTTGTAGCGCCCTGATATTATGATGAACAATATATTATACAAATTGTTTGGGGATATTCTGTACAGGTCTACGTACATGTATGTAGTTTATGAATTCAATTAACATTTCTTTGCAATTTAGTATGATACATGTGCTTTGTAATTTGAGTAGCCTTTCTGCAAAATTATGAATGAACGACTGTACATGTACTACATCTCTGAAGCCCCCCCCCCCCAATCAAACACGTTACAATTTTGCTATTTGAAAAATTACCAAATCAAGCCGCCTGACCAATATCATTTCATTCAGATTGATGAACAAACAAAGAATTCTAGAAGAGAAAGCAAAGAGAATTTATGTAGGCACTATCAAGATATCTAAGGAAATATGAATAAAGCGTTTTATTCCACAGTGTTTTTATGAAAGCTCTTTTTAAAGCTCACTAAACTTCGATTTTGAAGCTGAATATTTTTCACAGGTTTAATAGTTTATGTACATCATCAACCATTTGGTAGCATTTAGAATCTGGCTGATTATAATTTTTAACCCATAAACTGCTGAACACTTTTCTTGATGCAAAAAATTCCACACAAAACATACATGTACAGTAAGTTACTTTGACCTTTATTTATGTTATAAATGTTAGTAGTATGAAGCTGGAATTTATACAACATACTCTAAAATAATGTACAATATCATGGTAAAAGGTATTACAGTTTTTTAGTAAATTATCTTTCCTAAAACAATGCTTTGAATATGTAATTAGGAGTCCAATCAAAGTGAAAATCAAAGACCTGTACTAAAGCTCTGTGTATATAATGAGCTAGGAAAGAATTTGACACAGGCCCTAACATATCAGTCCATTGTGTAATGCTACTGAAGTTTGGAAGAATTCTGTTCAGCCCAGAGTCATGAATGAAATGGATGTTTGAGAAAGTGGTTCATGCACAATAGTTCTGTATCCTTTTGTCATACACACAGATTGGTGGTTTGTCAGTTTCAAGTTCTCGGGCCAACAGCAGTTTATGGGTTAGACAAAAACAATGTTGAACAATGTCTTTAATCTGTTTCCTGCTATAAAAGAATTTATAGTACTTATCTTGTTAGGCAGGATTCATTAATCATGATGTAGCATTTTGTACTTACAGCTGATTTTTATGGGACTGTTTTGCATGTACACTGTACATGTACTTGTACCTGCAACTTTTATTTAACCATGTAAACATAGAAATGGATTAAATGCTACAGTGTCCTGAGATGATTGTTCCATTATAATCAGGGAATACATTTTAAGGGGAGTGAGAGCGATAGATGTCGTAAAGCTCCCCTTAAATGCTATATAGGGAGTGATGTATTGAGCCACTTGTAACACAAATTTTACTACACAAAGACCCAATTTAGCTCCCCTAAAACTCTTCTTGAGAGCATCTAGGAGAGCTATCTGTCGCTCCCCTGCAAATTCTTAAATTCAGTCCCTGTATAATAACAGCTTGCAATCAATCACAATTTTATGCAACAATGTAAATTATGTGTGTCATATACTGGACAATTAGATGTTTCCATGGAGAAAGGTATGATGAAAAATTAATAGACATCTATAGATCTTAGTACCCTCTTGAGAAACCAAAGAGGATAAAAGAACTATGAAATATGATCGCCGTTGGCAGGTCTGTGTAAGCATCCGTTATGTAGCTGGGTTACGTATGTTACATGCTTCTGAATGCTAATTTCTGTCATTTGTGCTTTTCTTTTCTTTCTTTTTCACAGACATATCAATCAAAATAGAAGCGACTACCATGGCACCACTCAAGAACGGTGAGGTGGACAGCAACTGCAAGACATCGACCCAAGCCATGTCAGATCCTCTCGCAAAGCAGATCCAACCGGATGAACTTCCGGACGCCCCTGCTGCTGAGATTGAAGGTGTGGTGGAGAAGAATGGACAGAAGAGAGAAGTGCAGGTCGAGGAGAATGGGGCGGGAGATGTGAAGGATGCGGAGGGCGAGCAGGAAAATGATGATGCAGTCGACAAATCTGCTAAGGAGAAGCGAGAAGAGTATAAGGACCGACCCAGAGCCAGCTCCCTCGAGATGCTTGGACTGAAGAAGACAAAACATCCGTTCATCCCCAACCAGGGATATCTTGACCCGAAGATTTGCGAGAGCACGGAGAGCGAGCTGAGACGGAGGAAGAGTTCGCCAAGATCCTACAATTTTATGAGGAGCCAAAAGATCCCGGAGGAAACGGAGGATGATAGAGTGGAGAAGCTTGCTGGAGAGGTGAAGAAGATGGAGGTGAGCGGCGGGAAGAAAGGATTCGGGGAGAGGATGGTGGAGGAGAGAGAGAAGGAGACAGATGACCTGGTTTCAAAGGGTATCTATCCCCCGAATCGCCAGACAAATCGTAGGAGTCAGCCGTACCCCACTCCTCAGACGGGATACCTGTATGCCCCACAGACATCACCGGTGTTTAATCCTATGATGCTTGCACAGCCCACCCAATACCAGAACAACAAACAGTATATCAAACCGCCTAGCTCGAGAGTTGCAGTCCCTGGCTCTACACAGCAAAAGCACTTAGAGGTACGTCGTATGGATAATGTGATTCACCAGCAGGTGCCAATGCCTCGTAGAGAGCCAGAGGAGCAGAGCTGGCCGCAGTCGCCAACCGATAACTCATATCCTAACTCCCCGGGGAGTGTAGCTTCGCTTAGTCCCGCTCATACGATGCAGCAGATGCCGTCGCCGGCGTACTCCACACAGACCCTGCCTTCCCCAGGATATTCGCCCCAGTACTCGCCTTCAATGCAGCAGCATTCCCCTCAGAGCATGATGTCGCCTGCGGAAAGCTATCAAGGAATGCCCGTATCGCCCAACTCCCCGCATTCCCCAGAGATGATGAACACGATTCCTTCCCCGCCCAGCGTCCAAAGCGAAGACTCTGGCATCTCCTCCCCACCTCACAACCAGAACCATCGCAACTACATGCCCGTATCGACCCGCATCGGAACAAACGTTGGCACGGTCATTGACAACAGCACTCCCAGGTTGCCGGAAAGCACGATCAACATCGAGTACCTCGTCCAGCAGGATCGCCAACTGTCGCAGCAGTACCAACAGCAGCAGCAGCAACAGCACCAGCACAACCAGAATCACGTCCAGAAGCAACATCTTTCTCGAGAAGATCAGCAGAAGATACAAAAGATCGCAGATGACCTGAAGTCCATCGAGACCTCTTGCAATCCGCCAGAGCGTATCACGTTTCCCCCGCTGCAGCGTCAGGTGAACCTCAACCAAAGCATGATGATGAGGCAGCACCCTGTGGCCTATCCAGGACAGCAGGTGCCGATGATGCCAAACCAGATGCAGATGGGCACCATGCATGGTGTCTACCTCCAGGAAGAGGAGTCCCAGATCAACATCGCCCGATCCATGCGTTTTGACGACCTGTGCTCGCCAGACGAAGATGGGGATACGTAAGTGATACTAAATTTTTGCTTCAGCCCCAGTCACATAGAGGCCCGGAAGTAACACGATTGCACACAACTCTTTGTTAATTCACAGTTAACTGCCTCCGAACAAAGAGTCATGTTGCTTTGTTAATTCACAGGTAACTGCCTCCGAACAAAGAGTCGTGTTGCTTCCAGGGGCCAATTGCACGAAATAGTCTAAGCTATCCTCTTCATGCTAAGGAGTCTTAAGTTCTTGTGCCACCCTCTTAACATAGTCGTATCAAGGCTAATGTCTATGTTACAAGGCTGGCTCAAGAAGCCGAGACGTCTTAGCAAGAAGAGGATAGCTAAGACCTTTTCGAGCAGGGAGAGGGGAGGGAACAGGCAATGAAAAGAAAGAGGAAGGATATGGAAAAAGAACAAATTGATGATCTGGGGATAGAGAGGGAGAAGGGGGTCAGAAACATGACCCTCAATCTTCTCCCAAATCACGTTATCTATTTTAGGGGGTGTTGTTAAAAAGTTGCAATTGATTGCAAGTTGCAGTTGATCCGAGCGCGCCAATCAAAGTCATTGTTTCATGCGCGTCTTGTTAAATGCGCATACCGTGCGCGAATGAAAATTTGCAGTTGATTTGCAGTTGATTTTGAGCAACACCCCCTTAGATATATAATTCATATCTTTAGAGGGCAATTATTAAGTACAGGGATGGAGGAAGTAGGGAAAAGAAGATGGGCTAGCAGGAGAGGAGGTTTGGAGAGAGAAAGAGAAGAGGCGGACGAAAATTATGTTACAAGGCTTGTAAATCATGCCCTATAACCCACTGTGTTCTTCCGGGCTGTATTTCATAAACCCTTGTTGCAATTTCAAAATAATACGGCAATTTTTTTCCTATATAAAAGTCTATTGCGTGAGTTTGATTTGCCAGAGATGATTATTACTATTACTTTTTTTTATCATGGGGCAGGTTTCAAGAAGATTTACAACGGGCATTGAATAGAGTTTGTTAAGGTCTTTAATATAATTTTCATTTTGTCACAACTGTTTTGTACCATGTTAACAGAGCACTGCACATAGCTGTAACCCAGGCTAGAACCAAGTTGGTGGAAGTCATCGTGAGTCGTCTCCTGGCCGGTGGAAGAAAGGACGCTCTTAACCAGAAGGATAATCTCGGACAGGTGAGTAAATTGGCATTGCCCAAGACTTTTGCCAGAATTAACAAATTAACATATGGTTTAAACCATGGCTTGGAAAAATATGAGCATTTGAGCACTGAATACTTTTATTTTGTTTGTTTTGTGATATCTTTTGTCAATCTCTGCTTTCCCATGTCTGTATACTTCATGCATTTAAATTTTATTCATAAAAATGATTAGATAAAAAGTTGAAACAAACTTTATGAAATATTCATTTTTGTGAATCTGATGAAATGATTTGATTTGATTTGATTTGATTGATTTTCCATTTCAATAGAATTTTCACAATTTGAACATGAAATTATAATGATTGTTCAATAGAAATGATAACATTTATATAACATCAATTGAACATAAATTGATGATGCTTTTAATGTCTGAACAGCAAAGCTTATCAAGTTATAGAAATGGAGGGGCACGCAAAAAGAAACTATTTTGAATGGTCAACTGTAGAGATAATTCCACATATATTACATGTACCATCTTTGTAAATGCTGTATAAAGTTGAATAGCAACCTTTTTAAACAATGATCCCTTTATCTTTCTTTCGCAGACACCACTCTATCTCGCCATGGTAACAAACCAGCCAGAGATGATCGTGTCTCTCGTGAAGTCTGGCGCGGACCTGATGATCCCGAACAAGGAACAGATCACGCTGCTCCACTACGCGGCCAGCAAGGGGTACTCCCAGGCGCTCCATGTCATTCTTTACTGCTACTTTGAGAACATGGTTCCTCAACTTGACATAGATGTACAGGATAGAGATGGTAGGGATGCAATACTTTATGTATTATTATATATTTGATATGATTTGATTTATATATTTCCATTTCAAAAACATACAATATAACAAAAAAATAAGTGTGAACAATATCGAGCAAACATAAATTGAAACAAAATGACAAAGGAAAATCGCATACAGATATTTATAGGAAAATTGTTTACAAATTAAGGGTTGATTTAAACGACCAAGCAAGTATACATGTATTATTATACTTTTGCCCTGTCAGGCATTCATTATTTGTATAAATATTTCCCTTGATCGCTCCATTCTACTCCGATCTGTATATGCAAAAGTGCAATTTCTTATGATTGATGCGAGCATGTTCCATAGGGTTGGGCCTGCATGAGAAAAAGAATGATCTCCCCACGGTTTTGATGAAACTGGTATTACTAGGGAGTTGGAGTTTGCTGAGCGAAGGCTCCTGGGAGGAGTGTTCACATGTGTATCAAATCAATGTTGTATTTGGGGGCACAACCATTGACTATGTGGAAGACGAGGAGCAAGATTTTAAATACCCCGGTACAATGCGATTTGTTACTTGAAGCCAGTGAAGCGATTTCAAAGTGGGAGTGATGTGAGAGTTTTGACTTCATGAATATCATTGTTATCATCTGTATTACAGGACGGTCACCGCTGCAGTGCGCTGTGCGAGCACACGGTCGCTTGACTCGGGTCTATGATGGAACGAAAGCAAAGGAGGTCGATAAGTTGGTTGACAGTCTAGACACTATAAGACGCCTGCTTCAGCTCGGAGCTGATCCTTCCTTTCAGGTAAGAATAAGCTAATATGTGGTCACTTCCTCCTCATTTTTTGTCAATGCTAGAATTGTCATCTGACATTATCATCACCATAATCACCATCATCCAATGTCGTTATCACCACCACCATCAACGCCATCACCATCATCAACACCATTACCATCTCTATCATCATCACCTTCATCATCTCCATCATCATGACCATTATCTTCATCATCACCATCATCACCATCATCATCATCATAACTATCATCATCATTATCACCCTTATCACCACTATCGCAATAATCATCACCACCAACATCATCATCATCACCGTCATTACCATTATCAGCATCATCATCTTCATCATCACCAATATTACCCTCATCACCAATATAGCAATAATCATCACCACCAACATCGTCATCATCACCGTCATTACCATCACCAGCATCGTCATCACCATCCTCACCACCATCATCACCACCACCATCATCATCATCATCCTCACCACCATCATCACCACCACCATCATCATCATCATCATCATTTCATCATATCCTTCAGCATCATTGACATTATCACCATCATTCACAGTTATTATCATCACCATCAACATCATCCTCACCATCATCACCCTAATCACCACCACCATCATCATCATCACCATCATCATCACCATCATCATCATTGCCATCACCATCATTACCGGCAGTACCATCATGATGATCATCATGATGGTGGTGGTGATTCTGATGATGGTGAGGATGATGATGATGATGTTGATTTTGATGATGGTGATGATGCTGACAATGATTTTGATAATGATAATAACAATTGTGATGATGATGGTAACGATGATGCTGAGGATGGTTATGATATTTATTGGTATCATCTTTCATGACAGGACCCAAAAAGTGGCTACACATCCCTCCACTACGCCGTTGAGCTTCCGCCCAGCAACAACGTTACTTCCAACACCCACATCATCAAAATCATCCTCGAAGCCCAGGGAGTTGATGCGAGAACACTCCTGAAGTTGTCAAATTACGCTGGCAACACCCCGCTCCATGTCATTGCTGGTCGCGACTACGACGAGGACTACGTGGTGAGGGTCATTGATCACCTCATCAGCTTCGGGGCAGACATCGACGTGAAGAATTTGGAGAGGCAGACGCCGCGAGATCTCGTCACGCAGAAGAAGTCCGAAAGACCGCGGGTGAGTAATTTATTAAAAATATAACATCAATATCATTTCTTATATGGAGCCTTCCCCAAACGGCCCACAGCGCTCCAACAATATTATTATCATGGTCAAAGGATATGTATTAAGAGTACGTTACCTGGGCTCCCTGGAGAACTTCCACAATGTCAGCCTACAGTGGCGACACCAATCTTCAGATCCTACCAGGTACCCATTTAAACACCCGTGTTGAGTACAGCATAGTGTGGATAAATTTCTGGTTGAAGGTAATTAATGCAATGGGTGGGATTTGAACCGCCGACCCTCTAGTTGAAAGGTGAGAGTCCGAACCACTAAACCATGATGCTTCCTCATTGGTGATTTGAATGATTTTATTTTTGTAAATAAAGCTTCCTTTTTAGATGTTGAATTGGGTTCAACGGTTTTTAATTCGAGTTTTACTTCACGATACTAGAGAGGTAATTGCTGAAAATTCTTAAAGGAATAGGATGAGTGAAAAACATTTCTCAATTTGGTAATTATGGAAATTTTTTTATGCCTCTGCCACTGTAGGGTGATGCTGTAGTCAACATTTCAGGGCTGTCATTTTTTTGGGGGGGGTGGTTCTATCAGGACATTATCTGTATAATGCATCTGTACAACTTTGTACACAAGAGAAGTGAAAGAGGATTTAAAAAGTGGGAGAAAAATGATGTAATTAGGCAAGTCAAATGTTCTAGTTCCCCTCTCAGAAAAGTTTAATTTGACCACATTTGTCATTATCATGACAGTGCGAATTGATATTCTGAAGTACCTAATATCTGTAGTCATCGTTCACATACGAGGATCTGTATCAAAATTTACAATGCAAATGGAACATTTCATTTGATGTTAAGTCTTTTTGGTTTCCAACTCATGCAAAAAACATCATAAGATTGCTCCATGTTTGCTTCAGCATAAGTTTAATAGATTTAATGAGGTTTTTTATGATGCTTGTACTTGAAGTATAGAACAAAAATAGATGTTCCACATATGAAGTAGCGATATCAGTATTTCCAGGTAATATTGTTTTCATCGGCTTTACATGATAAAGAAATATGGAGCATACCTTTTTCTTTCGCAACTACTTTTTTTTTTTAATATGTTCCCAGTTTCATTATGGTATATATCTTTTGCCGTTAATGTTTTTTAAAGGGTTTTCTCAATACTTTTAGTCAAAACCATTGAAATATCTCCCTTGTCGTTTATGTAAATCACACTATGTATAAATGAGAGGGGACATGAAGTCCGGGAAGTAAATGTAATGTGAACAGCACCACGAATAAAATATCCCCCTAACAACCATTGGACTTAACATCCTGTTTGGCAGTGTGCCAAGCTTTGCAAACAAGGCCACTCGAGGATTAACTCCCTTTCTTTTTTCTGCAGGTTGGGTAAATAAAATAGTTTCAGGTTTTGGGAGGGAGTTTAAAAAATGCCTGCATGTATTTGTTTGCTGTTAAGATAAATATTATGGGGCAGCTCCATTAGGGAGCTGTATGTTAAAGGTTAGGGAAGGAATTACAAATGTTATCAATCATCTTGAGGGCAATGAAATGAAGAAAGCATGAGAGATTTAATAAATTTAAGAGTCTTGTTTTTGGATTTGGGGAATCCAGGATGGTAAAATGCTGTTATGTAGCCCAAAGGTATTGAAAAAAGGGGGTTACTTGGAATATTCACATTTTCATTTCTGAGGAAAGAATCAGCAAGTAGGGTTGGAGATTATGGAAGGGAGATTCCAGCGATCCCTAAAAGTAAATGTACTGTGAGACCCTCACCGTTAAGTATTACTATTTCACTGTGATTGTGCAAGTTATTTTCCTAATATGCACCACAGAGTTAGATTAAATCACATTTAAGAAGTCCTACACACATGTAGATATTATTGTGTAGATATTATTATTAATATATCTGTAATATGTCTGTAGATATTATTGTTATATCTGTAATATATCTGTAGATATTATTGTGTAAATTGCATTAGAGTACTACATGAAGGTAATATTATCTATCTGTACTCAAGTTACCTTGATGTTGGGCATTAAGTACTTAATACTTAATGGTACCTATGTACAAACGGATACGCAAACGCTTTCAAGTAAATTGATATGATGAATACAACTACTTAACTAATTACAATAAACTGATGGGATAGAAATTAGTCTGGTCGCAATCTACACCTAAAATGCCGTAATAATCAAGTTGATTGTGGGCGTAAATGGAAGAGAAGACAAGACATGTAATTCATACATGTATGTGATTCTGTATATTTCTACTGTCTGGCTTTAATTCATTGCATTGTTTAGTGTTGATGTTACACATTGTAAGTTGGTAGACTTTGCCCTATGTCAAAATACTAATAGCATTCGCGACGATATTGCGCAATATTGAACTTTGGTCGTAGTTAAAGAACCTGCCTTTTCCTGTCATTGAAAATCTGATTAATTTGAATTGCAAGGCTCTTCAACTTTGTGTAATTAATATAGATCTGTCTTCCTCCCCCCCCCCCCTCCCCCCCGCTTCATTTTTTCCCAGAGGTTATTAAGATTACATAAATGTTATCAAAATTACAGGACTCACATTTTTTTTTCTTTTCTTTTTGTAAGTAAACATCAACAAACAAGCAAATTTTCAGTCAAAAGAATAAGAATGTTGGATTATTCACGGAGATTTTTCTTCATACATTTAACATTCATTACCTCACCATTTTCCAAAAGATTGAGAAAAAAAGGATTCAGAATAATAATAATATTCAGTTCTTATATAGCATGTAACACATAGCCTTCGCATGTTCCTATGTGCTTTTTATAGAGGAGAAAAAGTAATAGAGATATACTTAAGTTGTTATAAAAAGCACTCGTGGGCTATTTTTATAGCAAGATGGTTTGTCGGTCACAACTCTTTGTTTTTCATTGTATTGTCTCCCTAACACACATAACAAGGTTTAAAGGGAAATGTTCTGACTCCTAGTACCTCGTCATAACGTGGGTCAAATGTACATATTTTTCTTATTTAATTGATATTGTCATAGGTTTCCCTCATTTTTAAATCAAGTAATGATTATAATAATCATGATAATACTAATAATGATAAGAGGACGAAAAAGAGGAAGAAGTAGTAGAAGAAGAAGAAGAAGAATGCACAAACTTTCACAAAGACTTTCAATTAACTCAACTCTTTCCATCTTAAACCAAATATTTTTTGTAATTATTGATCGTTTGTTGAATGATTAGGAATATAGTTTGTATTAATGTTTAATGTAATAGCGCTCTGATCAATAGTTCTGTGAGAGCACTTCATAATAATTAATTCTTCTGATTATTATTATTGTTATTATTATTAGTAGTAGTAGTAGTAGTAGTATTAGTATTATTATTATTATTTTATATTAAGTGATATAAGAGGTTTCCAAGTCAAAATAATGGAGTTTGGCAAATTGATTTAGCCAAACAAACCAAATTTTAAAAATCAAATTAGTTAAGATATTGATATACATGTAGTTCTACATCAAACATTCGTACTACCCTCATTTGTGAACAGTTTCCTTGTTTGTATTAGGAACAGGAAGCGCAATAAAAAATTAAGTTGTTTAATGACGCTTCTATCGATGCATGAATAAAAATAGATGGAATTCATATGAATTCTATTCTCAATGCCATTTAGTTTGGAAATTCGTCATAAAATGTCTGATCATATTCCTCTTCAATAGAGTACTTTATTGGGAAATGCTTGTTATAGTCTTTTAGTGTGTATTAGGACAATCCTACATGGCCAGTATAAAATAATTACATGCTATTTTAAGTCTTTCAGGATGATAGAACGCATTTTTTGTTTGGGTTCAATAAAAATGTGTGTAGAGCTCTAAAAATATATACCAGATGCATGAGTAGAGAGATAAACAAATTCTACACTAAATATGACCATTCTTATACTGTCACCATTTGTCCCTGGACGCAGAGGAATTTTTAAAATTTATATATTCACCATCAAAAATGAATATTTTTTCATATTTTTCCAATATATTTTTTTCATATTATTCCAATATGGAAATTTGTTTTATTTTATCACATGTCATCCCTAATATGACAGAGATATTTCTTTGTTACAAAGAACCTATTTGAAATAAGTTTCCACAACTTATTGAAGATGAGCAATACTTATGTAGGAAAAGATTAGATATATGTGTTTTCTGTAATATTTAACTTGAATAATCATCATAAAATGTCTACTATTTTACCTCAAACAGGCTTTTGAACAACATTGGGTGTATCTGTCTTTATTAATGTTACAATTATATAATTCCTAATGTGACATAGCTATTTCTTCATTAGCAAGGTCCTTTTTAAAATAAGCTTGTTGATGAACTTTATTTCTGTATGAATAGATTAGATGTGTTTTCCATGATACTTAACTTGAATAGTCCTCAGAAAGAGGTCTATTATTTTCCCTGGAACAGGCTTTTTATTTCTGTGTGTATTTGTCTTTATTAAACCATGATATGATTCCTGATATGACAGTGCTATTTTTTTTTTTTTACTAATGTCCTCGTAGCCTGGTAGATTTTTTCTCTAGTTTTGTGGCTCAACTTGTTAAATAGGAAGCACAACTAAAGAATAAACAGTTGTGTAAATAAACCTTTGTGTGAATATTAGTAGGTGATATATGCATCCTGTTTTCACTACCATTCAAGTGCGAAACTTATAAAGTTATGATATTCATAATAAAAACTTAAATATTCTTCTTTGTGTAAATGTATGGCATATTTCACCATGATATAGCACAATTTCTAAAATGAAGACAATGACTAATATTGCCAATGATTGAATAAAGATTCACCTGCTTTAACCAATGCTGAACTTACTTTTAACCCTCTCATTATCGGCTACTTTTTGAGAAGATCACAACTTTCATTTTCAATCCAATTTGTCAGAAATGGAACTCAGACAATACCCCTACTGTTCGTATTCATTGGAAAGCTGCAGTCTCTAGCTTTCCAATGGTACATAACTCGACAGTAGAGGGCAGTATATAGTGAAACAAGAGCAGATTTATTCTTCCTTGTAAACAGCGTTCAATGGCTCCAAAATGCGACTAAGGGACTGAGAGGGTTAAATGATTTGGTATTATTAAAGAATGCTGTATGCATGGTACAGTCAAACCTGCTTCAGCAAGCACCTGTATAGAAAGACCACCTGTCCATAAATACCACCTTTTTTGACTCCCTGGAACACAATTTACATATAAACAAACCTGTGTATAAAGACCTCCTTTTCTGTTTCCCTTGGGTGGTCTTTTTTAGACAGGTTTAACTGTATCATAAACCTTCTAAAAAAATTTCCATCATTGTTATTGGTCTGCATTTTATTGAAGTTGCCCAGAGACTCCAAATATTGACAAATAAAAATAATGATTTCTTAATTTTTCTTTTCAACCCCCCCCCCCCCCCCTCCCCGTCCCTTTTACAGGTCTATTCAAGATTACAAGGAGACCATCTTCAAGGAAGATAGATTGACCAATCAGAGGCCTTGATACAAACGAGCCTTCATCCATGAATCACCAAGTGACCAATTGCAGGCGATGTAAAATAGAATGGACTAAATATTAAATATTTACCATGATTGTCAGTTTTGTACATAGAAAATATGTATTTTATATAGATGTAATACATCAAGATTATTTGTGTGTCTTTATTGTATTTGAAAAAAAAAATGTTTCTGTATATTTCCTAAGTGTTTTTCTTATTATGGGATTTAGGAAAAAGTGTTCAGAATTATACAGAAATTTCCCTCTGTGTGTATACATGTAGCTTAAATTTGCTTTCAAAAATGTTGCAGGAGTAAGACTAAACTGTGTCATCATAAATGCTTCATTTTCCCAATGTTTCATGTTCAAATCGCTTACTGAGATATATGTTTTGCTTAAAAGTTTAACCTTTTCTTATACAGACACTCTGAATTTTTATCAAGACCATAGAAAAGGGCTTCTTAGAACCTAAACGTTAGATTTTGGCCATTAATTTTAATAGAACTGTGTACATATTTTTACAACACAGATATATGGATCAAAAGTGTTGTTTTTTTAAAAGAAAAATCTGGTATTTAAGTTAAATTTCATCAGTGTACTGTATATGTGACTAAAATGTGATATCAGGTGCTGTCATTTTTTTGTAAAATTGAACGAAATCTATGGAATTTTAAGTCTAACGCAGCTTGAAGAATGTTGTGTTATAATTTTCTGTTTGTTCAGTGAATTGAGTAGGAGTGCTAATAATGTCAACTTTGTTTTGTGGTTGGGTTGTAAGGGGTAAAAAATATAAAATGTTTGGCAGTCAAAATAATTGTGCATGCATCTGGAAGAGGAAAATGCAGCGTGTACAGAACAAAGTACATAAAGAGTTTGATTTCTAAAGCAGCTTCTTTTTTTCTTCAGTTTTTGTTGTTTTTGTAGTTCTTTTTAGATTCAGAATATATTTTGGCCTTGCGATATATTTCTACGAGTACACATTTCTCCTTATTTTTGTACAAAAATGTGCTGGTTTGTACCGTGTCATGTTAACGTTAACAAGATAGAATCTATTTCTGTAAAATTTAGTGGAACGCCACTTCAATGCTCTTTTGTAATGCTATTCAAATAGAAACTGGCTTGTGATTGTTGTGTCCGCACATTTGAATACACGACATACGGATCTATTGTCCCATTATTTTTAGAAAATGGTTTATATTGTGTTTGTTTTTTATAGAAAATGTGTATAGAAAGGAACTTTTAGCTCTGTCAACATTGATGGAAAAACTATCATTTCCTTGTTTGTGTCAGCAAGTGATTAAATATGTGTTGTCAGATGTTCTAGTGCACATTGCATTACTCATTCCCTTGGATGTTCTCTGTAAAAAAAAAAAAAAAAAGTTGTTTTGTTGTCATCAACCGATCAAAAATAGCCCTAATGTTTAAAAATGAGTTAAAGTTTATAGAAAAGTTGAAAATATATCGCTTTCCACAAGGGAAAAGAAGATTGCCACAAAAAGAAATGGATGCCTCTTATTTCATACATATTAGTTATGTAATGATTTGTAATGCATTGTGATTTGTAAAATTTAATTTTGTATATGCATTTTGTTGAAGCTAATAGCCCTTATGTACGTTCCTTCCGGAGTTGCTGATGAGTAACAAAAATATCATATTCAGCAATGCGGATGTTATGAGTGCCATTTGTTGACATAAGCTATGTGCGTTTGCATGTTTTTGTCGAGGTGTTTATTCCAAGTCAATTGTTTTCTTATCGCTTATCGATCTCCTCTGTTGTTTTATTTTGCTTTTATTGAAGTGATTCCAGCGTTTCTTTAAATGCATTCCGTCTTTTACGAATGGCTGTTTTTATTCTAAACATTTCTAGAACTGTCACATGATATTGATATGTGTTCTTGAATGTATTATCCATGTGTGAAGGTGTTCATATGATATGAATATTGAAAGTATGTTTTTAAAAATTTAATTTAAGCCTTTTGTAATTTCAGAAATGATTAGGATTTATGATTTTAAATAATGAGCATATCATCCCCTGAATCAGATAAATTTTCTTTTCATTGTTGACAATGTTAGCCAGTGGCTTTAAATTTAAAGGTCCACTATTATGAAAATACAAGTTGATCTGTATTGATGTATTATACCATTATCAATACCCTTTTTAATGAAAGAGAGTCCAAATGTGTTTCATATATTTTATAATATTTTTTCTTCATTTTTATGTTGGCTTAGTTGGGAACGCCCCTACAAATTTCTTTCCAATGTCAATCCTGTTGTGACATCACACAAGTCAAGTTTGTTCACCTTTCTAGATCATGTTTCAGAGCTGGTTCTGTAAATAACAAAAGGAAATATGTGGATCAATGCAGGTATTTAAATTCAGGTAATTGCGCATTCTAATTCCCTTTCATGGGCAATCACCTGAATTGAAATCCCTGCATTGATCTACCTATTTCCTTTTGTTATTTACAGAACCAGCTCTGAAACATGATTTAGAAAGGTGAACAAACTTGACTTGTGTGATGTCACAACATGATTGACATTTGAAAGAAATTTTTAGGGGCGTTCCCAACTAAGCCAACATAAAAATGAAGAAAAAATATTATAAAATATATGAAACACATTTGGACTCTCTTTCAGTCAAAAGGGTATTGATAATGGTATAATACATCAATACAGATCAACTTGCATTTTCATAATAGTACCCCTTTAATTATTGCCATGAGAGCTTTACGCAATAGACTGCAATTAGTTAAATATATAATGCCGTACTTTGTTCGACCCCACCATGTTTTTTATTCACTTGCCAGGGGGATCAAACAATGTAAGATAAGGCCTGTAGTACAATATTGAATGCTATTTTTTGTAAGAAATTGTTTAGAACCAAATGGAATGATCGCTTGATTATTATGATATCACATCTTGACACCCAAGCATTCCCCCAAGATGATGTATTTTAGAATCTTGTAAATAATTACATTTTTCATTAGGAAATATTTCTGATCATGTATGATTGAATTTTTAAAAAAAAATATTGATTTATACATTATAGGAATATGAAATTGTATATAAATCTGTAGTAGATCGTTTTATGTTATGTTGTACAAAAGATCGTGTTTGGTATGGGGGTTTTATGACTTGTATGGGGAAAGGAAAGTATATAGCTGTTTTAATGTTGTTCAAAGATGTGGCAGATTTCAAACTATATTGATATTTAGCAATGACATTGTACTCAATTTAAGAGCAAGCCCACATATACTGCTGTACCTGAAAATATGCGCATCATGTAGAAGATGCATTCATTTTAGTGTTTGACATGAAACTGTTTGATGACACATTTTCCCCATTTTTTTTTTCAATACAAATCTATATACTGAAATTTACTAATGTATAGCCTTTGATTTTATCAGGTTTAAAAATTCAATTTATTTGTAAGTCATGAGATAATTATGATTGATTGAGTAAATTAATTATATTTTTAGCCTCTCTATGCTCATTGAAGCATGTAGATGTCATATGCGCATGATCTTGTGTCCTGAATTTATTTTTGATGCATTTATTTGGCAAATAATTATGGTACTTATCCACACATTTCTATTTTTTACAAGAACTGAAATACAAAGTCCCAACCTTGTGGACAACCTGTGTAAAAAAATAAATAAATGGGGAGGGAAATTAAGCTTTGGTTGTCTTCAACAATTAACCCATTCAGGACAGAAATTATCTTACAACAAATTCAATCACTCTTCCTTTCCTAAACTGGCAACACTAAAATTTTAAATTCTCTTTTTAGAAATGTTTCAATTCAAAATTGTGTTACCATATGGAATCTTCTTTGTCAAAAAGCGTGTTAAAAAGTTAAAAGTTGCCAATTTGCGTGGAAAATAGTGGTTTTCAAATGATTTCTATGTTGCCAATTTAAGGATTTATGACCATTTTAGTGATTATTTTCATTTTAAAAATTCTCTGCATCTAGCGACGAATGGTGAGAGAATAAAAATGGTCAGATCTAGTGTATAATTTTTTTCTCCTTCTGTTCATACATTAGGTATATTTTTAGAGCACTACATGGAAAGTTAATTGATCCAAACACAAAACATGTTCTATCGTCCTGAAAGGGTTAAATGTTTTCCAAATCAATAGGAATTGAATTGCTGTATAGGAAATGGGAATATGGTACATCATTTGTTTCAGGAATCAATGAAAAATCATAAGCATTACGTGAATGCGCTTGAGTGATCACAGAGAGTAAAAAAAAATAGCATTGCTTTATTCCATCAATCTTACCTGGTCAAGCTTGAATATTTTCAATTGTTAACAAAGATCATTGGCTACACATTAAACTTAAATTTGTCTATATGTTTCTAATGTACGTGATATCCTCTATTTGCTGGTAATATTCATCAATGAAAAAAAATCTGTATATTTACTAAAATTCTATACACAGACTTTATTGTGCATGCATGTTGAAATTGTATAGTTCATCAATATGTACATATTACTTGTGTGCAACTTTTCTGTCATGTTTCAATTATAACCCAAATAATTTGAATATTTCATAGTAATTGTATTTTGTAAATACGCAAATATTTGATTTTGCTACCGGTGCACATATATTATAAATTAGTTTGATTAAACACTAATCTTCAACATAATGAAAAGTGACAATCTCACAAATTTAATCATAATCATAGATATAATAATAATAATAATAATGTCTTATTTACCCAGGGTAGCCACATTCAGCTGTAAGCTAGCTGCTGTTCCAGTGGGCCCTGCATAACATAAAGTTATTATTACCCTTCTCCTTTCATAAATGCCGAGCACCTGGCAAGAAGGCAGATGGTCCCGTTTTTATAAGTCTTTGGTATGGCTCGGCCAGGGATCGAACCCACGACCTTCCGTTCATGGGGCAGACGCTCTACCACTGAGCCACTCATGACTCATATAATCCAAACTTAAAGAGATAATGAATACGTTAACAAAAATTGAAAGTGTTGGAAATCTGGGGTTTAGAATCCTTCCAACTCATAGACTACTGGAACCGGGTTGTCACTACACAAAGTCTATGGGAATTACAGAATTCAGAAGTCATCGGGTTAAAGGGCACGGTAAGAAAGTAAAGGGGAATACAACTCATAAAGAAGTTTGCTGGCAGTGAGTGAATAAAGACAAGAAGAAATGTAAGTTTGACATTTCATAACTTTTGCACAGATTATCTGATTTTACTCAAATTTTCATAGTGTGTTTATCTTATTTGTCGTCATTCATTGACAGCATGTCAATATCTTGGGGGAAGTTCCACTTTAAAACCAAACAGCACCATTCCAATACAAAAGCATGTCAAATCAAGACTCTAATATTGAAAGTGGTTTTAAACTTCCTTGTATTTTCTAAATGATTTAAGCCGGTTTCCTGTCATAAATAATTAGTCAAAACAATAGTAAGGAAATTGTTGCTGCCTTCTAAACCAGCGTTGTTTTATACAAATACAAATAGCTAATTTCCTTATTTTATCCACAAAGGATGTTTCCTACCTTTATCCTATTTCAAATCATTTGATCTTGAACGGTAATCTTTTAATGATGTAAAGTAATGATAAGATAAAGATGTTAATCCTAATCCTTTGATATTGGAATGTGCACTGCAGGAAAGAAAGGTGTTTAAAACTAACAGTGGAATGGTATAGGTGTAGCACCAGGTATGTGTTTACAACATCGGAGCACAATGAAAATGACAATATTAAAGTGATAGACATTTGAATGTTAGAATTTGTACATTTTATTACATTTTGGTGTAAAATGGTGGTGTTGCTCCAACCCCCTTCTAGGGTTACACATTTTTAACACCAAGTGGTTGTTAATTTAACACCCTGGTTTGTCTTTTGTATATGTATCGATCATTTTAATGACAGAGACACATTCCTCAATAATCCTTCACTGAAAAATCCTGATGTCTATATTCCTTCACTGCATTCTAAATCTAAGCGTGCAAAATTATGAATCAGAGTTTACAAAAAAAAATAATTTAACACAACATTTATGTTGCTGTAACACTTTCCTGGTTATTGTTCAATATAAAATCGATTCGGTGTAACATTCAACACCTTATAACAGTGTTTATTGATTTGTAAGTGTTGCTTTTTATCGCTACTGTATCATAGTCATATATTTTTGTGATCACTGGTGAATTAAAGGACATAAAATGAAACATTTCACAGTTGCCTGTTAAGTTTTGAGAGTGGTATTCGCGAGAAAGAGTACTGAATCGAAAGAGATCGTGATGAACATGACGATAATAATATTGATAATGAGAATAGTGTAGCGGGAAGTCTACTTCATATATTGATGTTTGAAATATCAAGAGAGGGAGAGAGGGCATATGGAAAAGGGGGAACGGAGGGAGAGAGGTAGAGAGTGGGAGAGGAGAGGGGGTTGAGTATAGAGAGATAGGGCCTAGAGGGGAGGGGTGGAGGAGAAATTTGATGGGCAGAAAGAGAGAGAGTGATATTGATGTTTTAAATATCGAGAGAGGGAGAAAGGACATGGGGAAAAGGGGGAACGGGGGAGAGAGGTCGATAGTGGGAGAGGAGAGGGGGTTGAGTAGAGAGAGATAGGGCCTAGAGGAGGAGAGAGTTGATGGGCAGAAAGAGAGAGAGAGTGAGTGAGGGAGTTAGAGAGGGGTGGGAAAGAGAGACAGAGGGGAAAATTAATTGAACAGGAATGATCAATATCGGTTAAAGAATTCGAAAATTCTTGTAAATTGATTTTCGCTCTTCAAACCGGCAAACTGATGACATCATTATCATGAATCAGCAATAGATGTTCATGAAAATTCACATTTTCTCTATTATCTACTAAAATATTATCAATTTTTCTTTACATTTTTCTAACATATCAGAGGAATGTTATACGATAATATTAAGATCGGAATGAGGAGCACCATTAAAATAATCAGTGACGTCATCATCATCTTTCATTGTCCAACGAAAAGAAAATTTAACCTGAAAAAAAATAATTAGAAATGTGAACTTTCATGTGCGATATTAATGCTGATTATGATGTCATCAAGTGTTGCCAATATTCGGAGTACAAGTAATATATATAAAAAAAAAAAAAACATATGTATTACATGGGAGCGTCGTGGTGTAGTGGTTCGGACTCTCGTCTCTTAACAAGAGGGTCGGTGGTTCGAATCTCTCACAGGGCGTTAATTTCCTCCAGCAAGAAATTTACCCATAGTGTGCTGCACTCAACCCAGGTGAGGTGAATGGGTACCGGCAGGAATTTATTCTCCTAAATGCAGAAGCACCTACTTGGCAGCTATGCTGTGGCCGGGTAATAATATTAGATAATTTATCTCGCGTCTCTGAATAGGTGACTAGAGAGATGGCGTGTTTAAATGCTTTATATAATTATTATTATTACAATTTTCAAGATTCAGGGTGTGCTTTAACGACCTTCCCACGGGCGCGCACCCAGCATTTTGTCAAAAAAGGGCAATCACCTGAAATTTAGCACCTCCTTCATCTGAAGTTTGCGCCCCCACACTTCAACCAAAGGGCAAGCCCCCACATCACCCCACTGTACCCACATTTACATGGCAATCATAAATTACAGCGCTTATTATCACAGTAATCATAACTATAATCCATGTTATCATTACTAAAAAATACATTTAAAAAATAAATTCCCCTTTGAAGATCTTTTCTTCGAGTACCATTGTATCACGATGCGTAGAGTGTGTTAATAACTGTGCGTCATCATTTCAGTGACCTGTGACGAAGAACTTTTTAAAAAGTTCCCCTTTTCATTTGCCTTTTGCAGTCTAAATGGACTATTGTGGATAACGTGGATATCTATTTTGTTTTAACAGACAGGGGAAACACAAATAAGGAACTGAAACTCGAAATGTTCACTTTTGTATTTTGTGTTTACCGTGGGGCGGGACCTCTGCGGACGGGGTCACCCTCCCTCTCATGGTAGGCAGTATATTGGGATTGGGAAAATTTCTTTTGCACGAAACGCTCGCAGCTATCCTCTTCTTGATATGGCGTCTTTAACTTTTTGTGCCAACTTCTTAAACACATATATATGCATATCATCATTTGTTGGGACGGACATATCTAAGCAAGAAGGCAATAGCTAAGACCATTTCGCGCAATTCACTCCAGTTGATTTATTACAGCTGTCTAAATAATGAAGTGATGCACAACTCAAAGAAACGAAATATCAAATTGTTGATATGTATTTGTATAAAGAGTTGGAGCTAGAGAGATAACAGAAAGGGATGAACGGAAATTTTCATATTTTGTTAGAGATTTTATGGTATAGATCGATCCCACTTCCCCCAGTATATGAGACTATTTATAAATGAATACCCTTTCAATTGCAGAAGCAATCAATAATTAATAATGAATAACATTTCACATAAATGAATATGAAACCATATAGGCTGCTGATGAGTTATTAAAATTACAACTTCCTAAAACCGGAATAAAAGTTGGAGGGTACTCGATCCCAAGAATAGACGTTAAAGAGTATCTATTGCAACATCGCCGACTCTAAAATATAAAATATTAAAAAAAAAAAACATCGCCGATTGATCTAACCCTGTCCATAAACTAGTTCACTGACTTGTGTTGTTG
>BQKZ01000716.1:99769-128077 GCA_036244855.1 Temnopleurus reevesii
TGCATTATGGTAATAATTTTACTGCAGCTCGCAAACTAGTTAAATATCTGAAGCGCCCTCCTCCCAAAACTGGTCTTTCGCTTTAATGACAGAGCGAAAAAAATTGTTGCATATATGATATTGGAGGGGGGGCGGCATTAAGTTGGTCAGGCCCCACCCTCAGATTATTCCGGGTTCCCGAATGACCCATATCGTTGCTGTAAGCATATTGCTGCTGCTGTAGAAATGATTTGATAAGGATGTAACAAAGAACAAGTAAATTCATGTTGCTGCCCAATATTAATCAGAGCTCTTTGAATTTTTGTGAATACAGGTAACTCTGCCTAAGTCGAATCTCTTGGGACCACAGAAATTTGTTCAAACGAGTTGACTAAGGAAATTATTTGACTTAGTTGATTCTATATCGAATATAAAAAATAGGATCTTCAATTCAAATCCAACACCCCTACCCACCATCCCGCTTTAGATCAAATTTGCAAGCCACGAGGATTACTTTTATCAACTCCAGACATGTATGTATGTATGTATAAAGTTAATGTAAGTGCAAATGTTTGTTTGAATTACTGTACTGTGTATTTTACTGTAAAATATTACGCTGCTTTTGTTTTTAATCTATATGGATTAATCATGTTTGAAATATTTTTTTTCAGCAAAGTGAGAAATAAATTATATTTTTTATTAAATGAAAGAAATCGTCTCCCAATATTCTTCCTCACAATGTCATCACAGTTTGTTTGTTAACTTAGATTTTTTTATGTAAGTTTTCTTGAAAAGACAGGGTAGTCGCGTTCAAGACACATGACCTGCTTTGCAAGAGAGCCCTGCCAAAACATAAAGTAAATAATTGATATTTCTCTTGTATGATTCTTAATCCTACCCTTCTATCTCACTCTCCCTCTGTCTCATTTTTTTGTCATTTTGTATTTCTCATTTGTTGTTTCTTTAACACCCCCTCTCTCTTTTCATAGATATGTTTATCATATTTGTACTAACTCTCTTTGTGATTCTCAAACACCCCCTCTTCGCTCTTAAAAAACAGTAATCTTTGATGATGATGATGATGATGATGATGATGATGATGATGATAATGATGATGGTGATGATGGTGATGATGATGATGGTGGTGGTGATGATAATAATGGTGATGATGATGATGATGATGATGATGATGATGATGGTGGTGATGATGATGGTGATACTGACGATGAAGATGATGATGATCTTCATGAAGATGACGATAATGGCGATGCATGATGGTAATGATGCCCCTGGTGGTGGTCGGGGAAATGCTGATGAGGGTATGATGATGGTGGCACATGTACATATAATGGGGTGGTGGTGTGTTTCTCAATCAACCCCTTCTCCAGCTTCTCTCAGACACATTTGTTTTAATAACACCCCCTCTCTCTATCTCTTTCTTTTAGGAGGTGTTGCTAGATAGTTGCAACTAATTGAAAATCAATTCAAATTTCTTTTCGCACATGATCTGAGATTTTGACAAGCTCCCCATGAAACAATGGTTTTGATTGGCACCCGGCGATCAACTGCAACTTGCAATTGATTGCAACTTTCTGGCAACACCTCATGGAGACATATACATTTATATTTAATCTTTTTTCCCTTTTATCATTTCTCTGGACAGTGGAACCATCAAACAAACCTTTTTTTAAAGAAGTAATCATAAATATAGCAGGTGGCCACCATTTCCTGACATAAGATCTATTTGTATTGAGTTTCTCAATCAACCCATCTTTCTATCCTTTTTTTCTCCATCTATATCTCCCTCCCTCCCTACCTCCACACACACACACACACACACACACACACACACACACACACACACACACGTGCACACACATACATGCATGTACAACAAACAATCACAATTTGTTCTACCAAATACAGACAATACAATAAACATCCAAATTTTCTTATATTTTTAATCTTGGAATTCATAAGAATCATCACATTAGCAAAATATTTGCACAAAAACTTGGTTTTTCAAAGTTTGGCAAATGAACCAGCAACTTACAAAGAAATAAAAAGAAATAAGACATAAAATAACAATTTATGAGGTGACAAATTCCTATAGCCATTCAAATATTATCTACCCCATTGATTTAACTAGATTGGGTGACTTAAATTATGGTGTTCGGTGTTGGTGTTGGTGTTGAGAGAGCAAAATGGGTCCGTGAACCCAGCTCCAACACCGTTGTCTGTTTACAGAAGTGATACAGAAACGACCAGAAATACGTCAGAATCTTGCGAGGTCTACCCCAAACACCGACAGACTTCAAGTTTGGTGTTGAGGCTGGTGTTGGTTTTGCTGAAACACCAACACCGTACTTGAAGTCACCCATTGTACTCTTCTTTCACTGTGAGCAGAAGGGACAAATTATTTTGGACAAAGTAATCAATCCCCTTCAGGCCTTCAAAATAGCTCTAAGGACAAAAAAATTACTCCTCCATTCATTGTTGGCAGCCTGATTGACATTTCTCCGTAAAGACCAACGGAATTTTCTCTTGTGTGTATCTATCTATCACAGGGCCCTACAAACCCACTTACCAGCATGCCCAGGGCAACAAAATAAAGCTGTCGGGCAAGTAAATATAATTGTAACTTGTCCAAAACGTCAGGTAGCAGCTTTTTCTAGTTTTCATCTACATGTACAAATTGGCATAGGCCATCAATTTGGGGCAAAGGAAATTTTGTACCGGCAAGTGATATGAAAAGTTGGTTGCCTGACTGGGCAACTGGCGAAAACAATTCTTGTTGCATCCTGCTATTATGAATGCTTGAATGAAGTTGTTTACTTTCTCCAAAATACTTCCTCCCTTCTGCCCATGGTGTTCATTTTACCCTTCAATAAATAAAATAATGTACAAAGCTACGTGGCGTCCCACTCCATTCCACCCTACAATTTAACACTATATCGATGGCCTTTCTCCATCATGCTAAAAGAAAGTTGCAAAATAATTGTAGCCTTGTAATTAAAATCCATTGCCACATGCATGACTTCATAAACAAAAAACATAAAGAATAAACGGAATGGTTGTTTACTTCTCTCAATAAATCACATTAGTTTTTTTTTCTTTCGCAAGCGATGATATCTGTTGAGTCCTGTGTCATTTTCTTTCCTTTGAAAGTAATCACCAAATGATTTCATTAAAAATTTTTACTTAATAAATCATTCCTTATTCAATTCCCCACTGCCCCATGAAAGAGACATATACACATATAAATAGACATTTACACATAAACATGACAAAAAATTGCCCTGAATTTAACGACAAAAAAGATTCAGAAACAAAAATGATACAAATTTTTAACGGTGCTGCAGGAAAATACTCGAACACCACTGTTGCAGTTGTGCAAAATATTAAAAAGTTTTGTGTCAATATTCTATAGATTTTGAGCGACATTTCACTTAGAGTGAATTTGAAAGTATTGTCTTTAACTATTCATAAATAGTATCCATAATTCTGAAATACAAACAGGTTTTTTTTCTTACACGAACAGTGTAACATACAAAATACATATCTTAGCACTTTAGTATTCTTTTGGTCAAGTACGAACTGAAGACATTGAATATTTTGTGTGAAAGCTGGCATGAAAGGGGACCCAAGCCCTGGAATTACCATGCTCTCATTGAATGAAGAAAAATCAGATGAACGAACCAGTTCAAAAGTTACAAAGTTTCAAAGTCACAGAGATATGACGAGTCCATTGATTTTGCCGATCGCACAGATCCCCATCAGCGATAGTGATCTTCAAATTTTTGTGCATTTAAAAATTCATAACTTCTGAATGGATTGTACGATTTTGCTTAAATTTTCACAGTTTGATCATCTCATTTTTCGCCCTTCACTGACAGCACATCAATGTCTGGGTGAAGTTCCCCTTTAAAGAAATAGACCAACTTTATTATGTTACAGGCCATAGACTGCTGCAACATGATCACACAAAAATTTCAATATTTACAGCTTTATATTATACCATGAAGCATGTTCCTACATCAGTGTTTCTTTATCCATTTTGTCTTCGATGACAAAGGAAATTTAATAAAGTGGTTGAGGAAATACCTGATGGTTTTGTTTGCGCCTTTTTTCACTCTAGGCAATACATGAAGCAGCATGTGGAACAGTGTCAAAACAAATACACAAATACTGTGTCTGTCAAATTTGTCAACATCTACTCACCAAAGTTGAATAATCGCCAAAGTCCAAGATATTTTTCAAGCCCTCTTCTCTATATAATCAGCAGTTTTTAACTCTCATGAGTTGAATTATCTCTAAGTCAAAGCTATTTCTTCAGTCCAACCAGATGCGACTTCGGCAAGGTTGGCTCAGGAACATTAAGTTTCAGGAACACGCTTCACGGTATAAAAGCCCGATTATCTACTAGTGATCTAACTAAAGTTACAAGTCGCCATTTTTATGTGAATGTTCCGCGTGACTTTTTGATTCCTCTGTTTTTGTTGCTTCTTCTGTAGGCACTGCCTCCTCTTGTGTGGAATCTGTTGTTTCTGAAAGAGAGAAAACAAAGTTGTGCTTATACATAAATTCAGTAGACACTATTGAATAAAAACGATATACCTGTTAGCACTCAATGGTTGTTGCTAGAAAGTTGCGATCAGCAATCGCCAATCAATATATTTGTTTCCTCAATGTCTAGTTGGATGTGCAGGGGGTGCGTCAAAATTCAATTTAGAATTCACTTGCAGTTGATTGGCAACTGATCACAAATTTCTAGCAACACTCCCTTCTCAAGTCAAATTGTGTGCATACTTTTAACACGCAGATTGGTGTTGAAAACATGAAAGCTTACCAAACATAGCAACAAACCATTCACACAGACAGGACTCTCAGCATTGACGTTCCATTTAAGTTCCAACAGGTTACAGAAATTTTAATAATTTGAGTTCACTGGAAATAAATATAAATAAATCACAATTCCTTTTCATATATTAAATTGGCCTATTAACACAGAGATTCACTGGATTAAAAAAATGGATGCAGATGATCTTAATTTTGCTTCCTGCTCTAGTTTTGGTACGTACGCCAAGTTATTTTGGACCATAAAGATCTCTTCAACTTTAGCAAAATTTAAACTAAAAGAGGTGAACAACACAGGTTTTATATGATTTGTTTAAAAAAACTTTGAATTAGGCAGAGTTGACTGTACTTTATTGTCCATTTATATCATTATGCAGAAGTTATGTGCTAATAATTAGCCAAAGAATTTCCTATCCATTGAGCTACTTCTGATCTATGCATTTATCTTCTCATATAATATTTATCTGCTAAACCCATTTGCATTCTTTGCTATTTTCTTGAAAGTATATATTTGTCAAATGTCGAAGAAAACATTTTATTTCAAGCTTACCTTCTTCTGGTGCTTCTAATTGTAAAGGCTCTTCTGGCACTTGTTCCTCCTCCCCTGTGGGTGTGGATTCAGTTGTCTCTTCCTTTGTCTGCTCATCACCCCCATTCTCTTCTACTGTATCAGGCGCCTCCTCCTGTGTAGTGCCATCAGCATCCTCTCCTTCTTCAGAGGGAGGTATAACAACTGATGGAGTAGCATAAAAGAAACAAATATAGGTTGGAATACATGAAGTTAAGACCAATCGGGTGAGAGAACAGTTACCCTCAATCTTGTTTATCAAGAGATGAATTATACAAATTAAGAAACTGGCATGGTGGTACATTCATACACAATACAAACCTCTGTCTAAGACGAACTTCTCAAAGTCAAAGTGATTTTTTTAACAAATCATATGATGGGGTCACATTAATTTGTATCCTTTTTCTAGAGCATTTTTGGATCGTGGTACTTAGCACAATATATCTCCTAAAATACAAAATTATTTTCTAAAATACTGGCATGATATGAAACTAGATATTTTTGGCTTCAAATATTTCCAAAAATAAAATTAATCCACGAAAGAATCACGGAGATATCGCGATATCAAAATTCGATTGACGAAACGATCGCATCGCTCCATGCTGGAAAATGGCGAGAATTGTCAACAAATTGTGTCATATTAATTCGTAGGCCCCGTTTTGAACAAGATTTACCATAAAATTGCTTCCATCTAAGATGCAAAATTTACAGTAGCTTGACCACAAAATATCAAGGAATCGAATGGTATGTCTGCTTACTTACAAATTTGATGATTTCTGTCTGAAAATTGGAAGGATTCACTTCAGTGTCGCGAGACCCGTGTTTTTCTGCAAATGCAAGCAAATCTGCCGATCTTTTGGCAATATTTTCATTGTTTTTGATCCTTTTGCTAAGAAAATTTCCAATTTAGGCAAATAAACAACGCTCTTTACGATGGTGATGTTAGATTTGCAATATTTCATCGATTTTGTAGAAATTCATAAGATGTACGAATTAATATGATGCGCGAAATAATGTGACAGCACCATACAAAATCTGTCAAACAAATTTTTGTGGTTCTAATAGATTTTACAAAGGCATAATTATCTGTTCTAAGCTTACTTGGTCATGAACTTTTCTGTACATTAATAGATATGAATTGAACTTTCTATAATCAGGGTTGTGTTTCATAAAGCTGTTAGTAGAGGTACGCACAACTCTACAAATGACTAATGACCCTTTTTACACTCACTAACGCCTGTGACACTGAGGGAGCATCAGAGAAAGGGTCACCAGTCGTGCGTACCTCTGTGAACATCTTATGAAACACTATCCACGTCAAGGAATCATTTGATAGGATTACAACATTTGAAGAGCAATACTCACTCCTCTTTGTCTACATCATAGGCCATTGCAAACTGTGCGATTTTTAGTTGTACGAAGTAACAACCAATTATGCAAGCACTGAAACACGCTAAAATATGTCATCTCACAGCGAGGTGCTTGATACTTGAAACTTGATGAAGTATCAAGTATCGCATACATTGCCATGAGACAAAGTATTATTGTGTATTGTGTGTTTCGGTATTCACAAAATTGGCCGTACGACTAACACCGTGTAGTGTGCAGTGACCTGAAGACTAAAATATTGTTTACATTTCAGCACCACATCAGCATCACATCGAGACTACATCTCCTAAATAAAGAGAGAAATTTTAAATTAGCCAATTTCCTTGATGGTTGGAAACTGGGAATGAGAGACAGACTGAAAAAAAACTTACCCTTTTCCTTCTCCTCTCCTTCTGCTGCTTCTCCATTGCTTTCTCCTCCATTCTCTCCATCCTTCCCTTCATCCGTCTCCGTTGAATTTGTTGTTTTCTTTTTCGTCTTTTCCGTCTTCTTTTTCGGCTTTGGCTTCGGCGCCGACTTGGCCTTCCCGATAAGATATCTCACCTCCCTCTCTAAACTAATCAATTTTTCTTCTAAATCTGCCACAACTAGAGCTGGTTTTTCTGTCAAAGCAGTCCTCTCTTGCTCCTCCAGTTTTGTGGTAAAGAAATTATTTGTGTCGTTATATGCTTTTTCTAGAAGATTGAATTCTGTTTCGGTGTAGAGAAGGTCCTCGCCGGTCATGTTCCTTGCGGCAAGCATGAAGTGGTATGATGCGTTTAGGGCCGTTTTGGCAGCCTCGATGGCGACGGGCCGACGACGGTACTGGTCGACGAGGTATTCGAGGTCTTTCATCATCTTCTTGAGGGCTTTGATTTTGTCTTTGTACGCCTGTGGAAAGTTCATTCAGAAAATGAAAGGAAATTAGAAATAGACCTGGAATGATAGATTGTGTATTATAAAGATGCCAACCATTATATTGTATTGAAAATAATTCCTAAATGTCCATAACTGCTAATCAAATGTAAAAAGTAAAAATAATCCCAGTGATGGGAGAAAATAGTCTAACATATTTCAATCAGAAGTTTGTGAGTTAAAATCCCAACTATGGCCCAATTCCCTTTAGTAAAAGCTTCATCGACATTGACTCACTGTTCTCCCACCCTAACTCAACTGGGTAATATGTAATACCCTGCAGGAAAAAGGGGGAAAAATATGTAGAATGCAAAAAAAAGGAAAATGTCTAAACAGGATAAAACTGAAATTATAATGTCATAATGGGTACCTGGCAGGAATATTTATTCCTCAAAATGCCATGTGCGCTGGTGTACGCCGGGCTAAAGCCAGGGTAATAATAATACGTGTCATGAACACCCAGCAGAGTGGAAAGGTGTGCTGTGGGAAAAGGGGGGAAAATATGTCAAATACAAAAAAAGGAAAATGCCTAAACAGGATAAATCTGAAATTATGATATCATAGTGGGTACCTGGAAGGAATATTCATTCCTAAAAATGCCATGTGCGCTGGTGTACGCCGGGCTAAAGCCAGGGTAATAATAATACAACGCGTCATGAACACCCAGCAGAGTGGAAAGGTGTGCTGTGGGAAAAGGGGGGAAAATATGTCAAATACAAAAAAAGGAAAATGTCTAAACAGGATAAATCTGAAATTATAATATAATAGCCACTCATACCTGTACGGGTGTGTCTGGTTCTTGGTCATACAGCCAATCAGAAGCGTCGTTCAGTTTCTCTCTCATTTCCTCCCTCTTCTCCTCCGTCGAACACTTCTCGTAGTCTTCATCATAAAGCTTATCTTTGGCGCCGAAGATGTAGGATTCAAGATTATTGAGGGCCAGTTCCCTCTCCATTCTCTCCTCTTCCTTCTTCCTAAGTTGTTTCAATCTGAAAAGAAGCCATATCGTAACAAATATTAAAAAGCATGAATATCTAGCTTTTAATAGCCCTCTCACATTTTCTCTCTCTCTCTCTCTCACTCTCTCCTCCAATCGTTTTCCGTCAAACACTTGTCGTAGTCTTCATTATAGAGCTTGTCTTTGGCGTCGAAGATGTAGGATTCAAGATTGTTGAGGGCCTGTTCCCTCTCCATTCTCTCCTCCTCCTTCTTCCTAAGTTGTTTCAATCTGTAATGAAGCCATGTAAAATATTCATAAGAATGAATGTTGAGAAATCAAAAACTGTTATTAGCACTATCACATTTTCTCTCTCCCTCTCCAATGTTTTTCTGTCAAACACTTCTCGTAGTCTTCATTACAAAGCCTACCTTTGGCGTCAGAGATTGACCATTCAAGATGCTTTTAAGATGTGAGGAATTCTATGATGACACCTCACTTACTCCTTCCTTCTTGCTAGCCTCTGAACGTTTATTCACATATAGCACATTCATAACTACCGTTATATTTACATTTCTTCACTTCTGTTCTCCCCTCCCCAAGATTTGCCTACGTTTTCTCTCCTCCTCACGATTTGCCTACGTTTTCTCTGATCTGATATCTTTATCATATCTTATGAGAAAGAATCACTTACTTGGTCAGTGATGCTTTCTTATTAGCCTGTGTAGGTTCATTAGTTTCTAGCGCTTTATTTTCACTTCCTTTCTAGCCTCCCCTCCCAGATCTGGCACATTCTTTATCACATTTTACAAGAATCACTCACTCATATTATGATAAGGCAAGAATTATTCAATTAATCACTAACTTGGTCCTCGAAGCTTTCTTGCTAGCCTTGGTTGGTTCATTCAGATCTAACACCTTCATATCGACCGTGATGTTAACTTTCTTTGTAACCACCTTCGGCTTCGTTTCCTTCTTAACCTCCTCCTTTGGTGTTTCATCCTTTTCTTCATCCTTCATCTCTCCTTCATCCTTAGGCGCCTCCTTCTCACCGTCCTCTGGTTTCTATTGATGAAAGATTGGATTTGATAAACAAGAAGGAAGCAACAAATATAATCGGTGGGCTGATAAAACCTTGTATCTCAGTTTTGGGGGGCAATTGCTTTTTTTTAACAACCTTATATCATGGGTGCTGCACTTTGTCCTGTGTAAATTTTATGCACAAATTTGACAATACTGAGTGTCTATCACACAGCACATAGTCTTTTCTCATATCCTCTATAGTGTCAAGGCAGCCATGTTTAAAGGGGTACTATTATGAAAATACAAGTTTATGGGAAAGGGAATTTACGATGCACGAATAAGCTTTCCCAAATCTGTCGTAGTTTATAAAATTTTAAGGTTTCGGCTCAAAGTGCATATAGACATATGATTGCGCAATGATTGCGCAATTGGAATGCGCAATCACCTGAATTGAAATACCTGCATTGATCCACATATTTCCTTTTGTTATTTACAGAACCAGCTCTGAAACATGATCTAGAAAGGTGACTCTTGTGATGTCACAACAGGATTGACATTTGAAAGAAATTTGTAGGGGCGTTCCAAACTAAGCCAACATAAAAACAAAGAAAAAATATAATAAAATATATGAATCACATTTGGGCCCTCTTTCACTGAAAAGGGTATTGATAATGGTATAATACATCAATACAGATCAACTTGTAGTTTCATAATAGTAACCCTTTAAAGGGAAACCAATCCCTGGAATCCTCGCGCTGTCATTGGATGAAGAAAAAATAGATGAACAAACTGTGAAAATTTGAGCAAAATCGGACAACCCGTTCAAAAGTTATGAATTTTCAAAGCCACAGAGATATGATAATCCCTACCGCTCATGGGGATCCGTGCGATTGGTAAATTCGACGGAATCTGTGACGTCATGTCGGACAACTCCTCATTCACTCTGTATTCAAAATTTCACAATTTTGCCTTTTTATCAGAAAAGTCAACAAAATGCCAATTTAGGGTTAGGGTATTGCATTTCTGTATTGATTCTGCATGTATCTAAGAAGAATGTTGTTGCAGCATTACTCTAGATTTTATATTAATCAATTTATAACAATTCTATGTACAAAGTGAATGATGAGTTGTCCGACATGACGTCACAGATTCAGTCGGTGTTGCCAAGCGCACGGATCCCCATGAGTAGCAGTGATCGTCAAATCTCTGTGACTTAAAAAATTCATAACTTTTGAACCTGTTATCCGATTTTGCTCAAATTTTCACAGTTTGTTCATTTGATTTTTCTTCATTCAATGAGAGCACGATAACTCCAGGGGTTGGTTCCCCTTTAAGGGCTCTCCTGAACATTTCTAATTTTTTGAGATACAGGGTTTACAGTGGAAACTCAGTATATATTGATCAAGGTGCAGGGACCCATCAAAAGTATGTTGTTAAAGCAGTATGAATATTAAATAAGCCTCATAAAACAATGAATTATCAGCACCTGGGAACCAGATTATTGCATCTATATCTCAGGGATATTGTAACATCGGACCTCTATATCCATAGTTTCCATTTAATGTCATCTCACTTGCTTTTGAACCAACCCTTCACTGTTTTACTAGTCCATTCTTCATAATTTCAAAACATTAGAGATCTTTAGAGATCTTTTCTCTTCCGTATAGTGTAGTGTAGTGGTTCTGACTCTCGCCTTTCAACCAGAGGGTCATAGGTTTGAATCCCATCCATGGCGTTAATTTCCTTCAGCAAGAAATTCATCCACTCAACCCAGGTGAAGTGAATGGGTACCTGGCAGGAATATTCATTCATTGAACTGCCATGTGCGCTGGTGTACGCCGAGCTAAAGCAATGGTTATAATAATGCAAAGCGCTTTGAGCAGTCCGCTGGCTTCTTTTCTTTCTTATAATGAAAAAAAGAAAAACTTCTCACCTCTTCAGTATCAGCATCAGGTTTCTTCTCTTCTTCTTCCTTCCCATCATCCTCTGCAGCTTCCTGTTCCTGTGCCGCTTCATCGGTAGTCTCCTCCTTACCAGGCTTGTCTTCATTTTCCTCTGGAGCTGTTTCATCATCTGATTTCTCTCCCTCTGGTTGAGTATCTTCTGGTTTTTCATCCCCTTGCTTTTCCTCCTGTTATATCAATCAAGAAGAATAATTTCATGAATTTCATGAGTAAATTCCTTGCTTTAGAGTAGAAACATATAAGAATCAAAGGATTAAGTAGAAAGAAAGAAGGAAAACAATAATGAGGAGTGCAGCAAATGAATGTTTTTTCAATGTTTTTTCCCAAACAGATGCATCTTCTTTTCCAAAAATTTGACAAACAAAGATGTACATGTACAATGGTATTGTTGATCTTTTGAAAATTGCTAACATTAAATAGATTTGGTACCTTTCATTCAAGTAGTATGTAAATACATTTAACTCTGCCTATGTTGGTCTCAAGTTAAATAATTGCCAAAGTCTTAGGCGATTTCATTGTAACACATCACATTTCTGCATATTGCGACTAATCATATTTCTACATTGAATAAAACTTTTGAAGTCCAAAGATATTCATTTTAGGCAGAGTTATCTGTATTGTTGCCATCAAAAGTTGTTGTGTATGGAGGAGGAAAAAAAGTAATATCATCACCTGCTCAGCTTCAGTTTCTCCTTCTCCTTGTTGTCCATCCTCCTCTGTTTCTGTCTGCGCATCCTCGTCATCCGTTTCAGGAGTGCCCCCGGAGAAGAAACGACTAATGGTGCTCCCCAACTCTACGAGAATAACATGAAATCATGCATTGATTAGAATAAGAATCAATATTAACAGCAACAAAATACAATTTATCCAATGAATAAGCTGCTAACTCTACGAGGGAAAAAAATGGATGATGCATTGAAAATCAAATCAAAATAACAATATCGACAATAACACTCCAAGCAACTCGGAAGTTGTGCATCGGCGAATAATTTTACCTTTCACATTTGATCAGCAGTTTTAGACCTTGAGGAAACAGTCATTTTCAACACTTTACTGTACAGTACTATGGGAAAAAGCTGCTAAACAAAATATATTTTGTGTAGAATCCAGCTCAAATGCATAGCAAACTGCGATGCAATGCCAGAAAAATTATTTCCTGTGCACCACAAAACACATCAGAAACCATTGATTTGAATATCACAATAACTGTAATGATGGTGGAACAACAAGTATCCTCTATTGTGAGTCATTAAATGAAAGTCATACTCAATCATTTTTTCTTTGTCATGGACAAATATGGCCTGTGCTTTCACAAAGTGACTGTAGCCAGAGGGTATTGTTACACGAAATGAGTTCCATTGAAATGTGTCCTATAGAATCAACACGTTGTTCGATAGGATGCCTGTTGAATTGGCGCTGCGTCAGGATTTCTTTGTCTTCATGCAACAATACCCCTTGGCTCTAGTCGCTTCGTGAAAACACAGATGATACGACAGAACTTAGAACCTCAATTTTGGGATAACAAACAAAAATCATTTTTATTTTGATAGACTAAACTTACTTGCTAATGTTGACTGCTCTTCTTCATTGTCACTCTCTGTTACATTCTTCATGGTTTCGAAGACTGACTCAACCTAAAAATGAAGGAAAAATATGCATTTATTAATGTCTTGTGTTGTAAATATGATTATTTTATGGTACATTATATAAATATTTGAGTATAATCCTGGTTGGCCATCAATGAGGGTTTTTTCCTATCTGACTGCTACCTACCATGCAACTTTTACATTTTACACTGTACTATTGTATTGTCATGTACACATACGTTTTATTATGTTATCATGTTTTTCATTGCTTTGGTATAATGAAATAAATTTGAATTGAATTGAAAAAAAGTATTCTATTATACAATTTAACAGTCTATTCGCAAAACCAGATAGATACTGTTTTTATGCATTGTATTGTCACTGTCCAACAGACAATAATCAAACTTTTTTAATGGTATATCGTTCACTGCATATAGCTGAGAATTAATCGGTACAAGGTTAAATAACAAATTGCCTTTTTTTTTTACCTTTATTAGAATTACAGGATTATTTTTTCATGGAAATACCATGATCTGAATCTTATCAGCAGGTATTCTCAAGGCATCCAGCCTTTCAAATTTTGGATCAAATGTGTACGCTGATAATTTCTCTATGGTGCTATGTTCACTAATTTCGCTCCCTGAATTCGAGACACCACTTACTGATAACAATGCCTAGACTTGTGAATACAGACCTTTAAAACCATACAAATTACAGAGAAGACAACTAGAGCTTGCATGGTGAAGTAAACATTCAAAAAGGTTTCTGGTTGCACCATGTGGTGTAGGGTTAAGTTTTCGAGAACTAGAACTAAAAAGAACTGAAAAGAACTGAGCAAAAGCTCAAAAACAATTGAAAAAAAATCATGATGTTTTAAAGGGAAACCAACCCCTGGAACTATCACGCTATCATTGCATGGAGAAAAATCAGATGAACAAACTGTGAAAATTTGAGCAAAATCGGACAACCCGTTCACAAGATATGAATTTTCAAAGTCACATAGATACGACGATCCCTACCGCTCATGGGGATCCATGCGATCGGCAAAATCGATAAAATCCGTGACGTCATGTCGGACAACTCCTCATTCTCTCTGTACACAAAATTTCACATTTTCACCTTTTTTCTGAAAAGTTAACAAAATGCCAATTTCAGGTTGGGGCATAGCATTTCTGTATTGATTCTGAATGTATTCTGAGAATAATGATGTTGCAACCCTACTCTAAATCTCATATAAGTCCAATTTTAAATGTTCTATGTATAAAGTAAATGAGGAGTTCTCCGACATGACGTCATAGATTCACTCACTGTTGCCGAGCGCACGGATCCCCATGAGCGACAGTGATCGTCAAATCTCTGTGACTTTGAAAATTCATAACTTTTGAACGGGTTGTCCGATTTTACCCAAATTTTCACAGTTTGTTCATCTGATTTTTCTTCATTCAACGAAAGCACCATAATTCCAGGGGATGGTTCCCCTTTAAGTAGCTGATTTAAGCTCTTCCTCAGATGAAGACATTATGAGTGGTGAGAGAACCTCACATTAAGAGCACAAGAGCATAAAATTTAAAGTCCCTAATCTATCTACGCTGAAATGGAATGAAAAGTGATCTTACTGTGTCTAAATAGAACAGACCACTCTCATCCATTCTGAAGTGAGCTTTGATCCCTTTGTTTTCTGAGTCTGTGTTTTTGTCCACTGCATCCTTTACGCCTTTCAGATTCACCTCGGCTAGATTACGGACTCCAAAGGCACTGAATGAAAAGAAAAAAGGTAAATTGAACAATTATCGTAACACGACCGTAACAAGGCACTGAAATAAAATCAAAAGCGTACAAAATGATAACAAGATCCACAGTTCTATTATTTGATTCCTTTGTTTTCTGAGTCAGCGTTTTTATCCACTGAATCCTTCACGCCTTTCAGGTTCACTTCAGCTAGATTACGGACTCCAAAAGCACTGAATGAAAAGAATAGTTATCGTAATATGACCATAACATAATATGACCATAACAAGGTGCCGACAGAAAAGCAAAAGCATAAACTATGACAAGATCCATGGTGGTGTTATTTGGGCTTTGATTCTTTTTTTTTCTGACTTAACGTTCTTATCAACAGCATTCTTTACGCCTTTCAGATTAACTTCGGCTAGATTACGGACCCCAAAAGCACTAAATGAAGAGAAAAAAGGTAAATAAAACAATTATGGTAATATGACCGTAACAAGGCACTGAACAGAGAGCGAAAGCATATAGAATGATAGTAAGATCCATGGTGCTATTATTTGAGCTTTGATTCCTTTGTTCTCTGAGTCTATGTTCTTGTCCACCGCATCCTTCACGCCTTTCAGCTTCACCTCCGCTAGATTACGGACTCCAAAGGCACTAAATGAAAAGAAAAATTCAATAAAACAATTATCGTAACACGAGCCGTAGCAAGGCACTCAAAAAAAATTAAAAGCATACAAAATGATAACAAGATCCACAGTTCTATTATCTGATTCATTTGTTTTCTGAGTCAGCGTTCTTATCCACTGCATTCTTTACACCTTTCAGATTAACTTTGGGTAGATTACTGACCCCAAAAGCGCTGAATGAAAAGAAAAAAGGTAAATAAAGCAATTATCGTGACACGACCGTAGCAAGGCACTCAAATAAAATCAAAAGCATACAAAATGATAACAATATCCACAGTTCTATTATTTCATTCCTTTGTTTTCTGAGTCAGTGTTCTTTTCCACAGCATCCTTCACGCCTTTCAGATTCACCTCTGCTAGATTACGGACTCCAAAGGCACTGAATGAAAAGAAAAAAGTAAATAAAAGAATTTTCATAACAAGATTGTAAGAAGATCGTAACAAGGGACTGAAAAAAAAGCAAAAGCATATGAAACTATGACAAGATCCATGGCGGTGTTATTTGGGCTTTGATCCCCTCATTCTCAGAGTCAGCATTCTTACCAACAGCATCTTTTACGCTTTTAACATTAACTTTAGCTAGATTATGGACCCCAAAAGCACTGGAAGAAAAGGCAAAGCAATAATTATGAGTTATGAACAGGATTTTATAATGAGCTATCAAATGATCTTGAATTTGCTGTTATCTGAGTCCGCATTCTCATCCACTCCATCTTTTACTCTCTTCAGTAATATAGTAACAGAAAGAGTTCCAAACCTTCGTCATTATTCTTGGTGATGCATTAATTCGCCATCTTTTCATGTTTCATTTATCTTTCTTTAGGGGCTTTTGCTTGGTCGTTGGTGCAATCGCAAAACTTATTCATAAAATGATCCTGCTTGAAGAGCATCAAGTAGAGCATTAAAATCATTTTTTAATGGACAAATTGAACAATAGAATTGTATTTTAGTTATTCCATTTCATTATTCAATTCTTAATTGAAGCACCCTGCTGGTATACTCCCCAGGGAGTGGAAAATGAGCATACATTGTAGGCTTGCATGCCTGAATCCAATAAGCCAGTGTAATAATAGCCTTATGTTATTGCAAGGCTCGCTGGGAGAACAATTCGAGGAACTGAAATGGCTACCCTGGGTTAATAAGACGTATTACTATTATTATGACTATCAATCCATAGTTAACTAGATGAATCCTCGACTGTGCGCAGTCGAAATGAATGCCTCCACCATCACGCGATCAGAAAAGATATTTCTGCTTACTAACTTTTTCTTATTCTTTTTCTTACTTTACTTATTTTGAAGTTATCGGGGTAACAAGGTATTTTAGGTGAATTTTTACAAGTTTTGGGGCCATGCGACCTTTGATCTTTGACCCCCTGTGCCCAAAATTTAATCAGTTCATCCTCACATGCTTATACATACTTGCGCCAAGTTTGATCAAAATCCGTCCAGCAGTTCTGAAGTTACTGCAGTAACAAGTTTCAGACGGACGGACGCACGGACGCACGGACGAACGGCCCGACAACCCGAAAACATAATGTCTCCGGCACCACCTGACAGTGACGGAAGTATAAAAACATTTACTTACTCTTGGTCATCTTCATTCATGACTTTGTCGAGATCCCCATAGTTGACCTTAAAGCCAAAATCATCAAAATGCTTGTNGGACGGACGGACGGACGGACGGACGGACGGACGGACGGACGGACAACCCGAAAACATAATGCCTCCGGCACCACCTTACGGTGGCGGAGGCATAAAAATCATGATGTTTTGTGTCGATTTAAGTAACTCGTCCTCAGGTGAAGAAATCACGAGCAGTGAGTGAACCTCAAATGAAGAGCACAAAAATACAATTCCTTAATCTATTTACGCTAAAATATTGCGTCTATAGTATCTCAACAGTCTTGAAATGAAAGGTGATCTTACTGTGTCTAAATGGAAGAGGCCACTCTCATCCATTCTAAAATGAGCTTTGATCCCTTTGTTCTCCGAGTCAGTGTTCTTATCCACAGCATCCTTTACGCCTTTCAGATTCACCTCCGCTAGATTACGGACTCCAAAGGCACTGAATGAAAAGAACAAAGGTAAATGAAGCAATTATCGTAATATGACCATAACAAGGCACTGAAATAAAATCAAAAGCGTACAAAATGATAACAAGATCCACAGTTCTATTATTTGATTCCTTTGTTTTCTGAGTCAGTGTTCTTATCCACCGCATCGTTTACTCCTTTCAGATTAACTTCGGCTAGATTACGGACTCCAAAGGCACTGAATGAAAAGAAAAAAGGTAAATAAAACAATTATCGTAATATGACCATAACAAGGCACTGAACAGAGAGCAAAAGCATATAGAATTACGACAATATCCATGGTAATGTTATTTGAGCTTTGATTCCTTTGTTCTCTGAGTCTGTGTTCTTATCAACAGCATTCTTTACGCCTTTCAGATTAACTTCGGCTAGATTACGGACCCCAAAAGCACTGAAAGAAAAGAAAAAAAGTAAATAAAAGAATTATCATAACAAGACTGTAATAAGATCGTAGCAAGGCACTGAAAGAAAAGCAAAAGCATATAAAACTATGACAAGATCCATGGCGGTGTTATTTGGGCTTTGATCCCCTCGTTCTCCGGGTCAGCATTCTTATCAACAGCATCTTTTACGCCTTTCACATTAATTTTGGCTAGATTACGGACTGCAATAGTTATGATTATGAACAAGATTTTAAAATGAGCAATGAAATTATCTTTGATTTTGTTGTTATCTGAGTAAGCATTCTAATCCACACCATCTTTTACTCTTTTCAAATTGACCTCAGCTAGCTGATGAACTACCCGAGCACTGAGATAAAAGTCAAATACAAATGATGATTATAAATGCAGAGCTCAAAACATTTTTCTTTATTATTATTTCTTTTTGAGCTTTGCTCAGTTTTTTTTCAGGATTATTTCTGAAGATACTCTATACACCAAATGGTGTATTTTAAGATTTCCACAAAACTAATTCATATACTGATGCTGATCATAAAGCATCAAGTAGGGCAGTGAAATTTTACTTTTGAATGGACAAATCTGAACAATAGAATTGTATTTTATCTATTCCATTTCATTGTTCAATTCTTAATTGATGCACCCTGCTGGTATACTCCACAGGGAGTGGAAAATGAGCATACATTGTAGGCTTGCATGCCTGAATCCAATAAGCCAGTGTGATAATAGCCTTATGTTATTGCAAGGCACGCTGGGAGAACAATTTGAGGAACTGAAACGGCTACCCTGGGTTAATAAGACGTATTACTATTATTATGACTATCAATCCATAGTTAACTAGACGAATCCTCGACTGTGCGCAGTCAAAATTAATGCTTCCGCCATCAAGCGATCAGAACTGATATTTCTGCTTACTTACTTTTTCTTATTCTTTTTCTTATTCTTTCAAACTTATTTTGAGGTTATCGGGGTAAAAAAAGGTATTTTAGGTGAATTTTTACAACTTTTTTGGGCATGCGACCTTTGACCCCCTGTGCCCAAAATCTATCAGTTCATCATCACATGCTTATACATACTTGCGCTCAGTTTGATCAAAATCCGTCCGGCAGTTCTGAAGTTATTGCGGTAAAAAGTTTCAGACGGACGGATGGACACAAGGACACATGGACGGACGCATGGACAGACGGACTGACAACCCGAAAACATAATATCTCCAGCACCACAGTGGCGGAGGTATAAAAACATTTACTTACTCTTGGTCATCTTCATTCATGACTTTGTCGAGATCCCCATAGTTGACCTTAAAGCCAAAATCATCAAAATGCTTGTTGAATGTCATAACTTTCTTCTGAGGGTAAGGGTTGGCCACACCGAACAAGGTTCGTTTGACGCTGCGAGTCACCTCACGACCATCGTCATCGACTAGCTCACGCTCAAATTCAACCTGGAGAGAAATAAATGTGATTGCAAATGAAAAGCTGTAGACCATGATCATATAATAGATCACGCTCTAATTCAATCCAGAAAGATAGAATAAATGTGATTGGAAAAGAAAACTTGTGGAAAATGAAAATCTCTGTGTAATAAAATATAAAGATACAATTCGCAAACAGATAATTAGTGTCGTGTTTCATAAAGTTGTGCGAAGATCTACCCACAACTCTACGATCAACTGGTGATCCTTTCTCGCAATCAATGATAACTCCTGTCACTAAAGTCGTGCGTAGATCTACACAAGGCTTTATGAAACACAGCCCTGGAGGGATAAACATTCTCTCTCAAGGGCAATTTCAAGTTCAGGGTGGTGTTTCACCAAGTTAAGAAAGACTTCAAGAACAACTTTAAGAATAATTGGAATCAGATCTTGTGCTTATAAATCAATAACATTACACATATCCAGCACAAAAACTGATACCTGCCATTCTTAATCTTTCGTAACTTGGAGAAATGCTGCCCTTGTCAAGAAACTTATATTTGATGGGAAGTGAATGGAAGAAATCAAGTAATTATCATGAGGAATAAATATTTATAGACTTGTTTGATAAAATATCTATCATTTTAATCAGCTCATGTGTTTTCTGTGTGGCTATCAAATGAGATACTACACAAAAACAGGACACAAAATGGAACAAAGTTCAGACAAGTGTACAATTACAACTTTGTTAAAAGTATATTAACAACAAATGTCAACAGCATCACCAGCTAATATTCTTGATGTATTAGAAGAGGAAATGTAAAATCTTACCTGAATGGGAAAAACATTAGCATCTTTAATGAGAAACTTCTTGACCTTGAATCCTTTACTAAGATGAGCGGCGTGGTAGACTGCCCCGAGCGCCGCCGCTTCATCAGCGTTGATGCTCTTACCAAGCTCCTTCCTACATCACAAAATAACAATAATAAAATAAATTATAATAATATAATCAAACCTGCTCTCGCTACCACCTCTATAAAGACCACCTTTCTGGACTCCTTAGAATGCATTTTACATTTTAGCGAACCTGTCTATTGAGACAACCAGGGCGGTGTTTCACCAAGATAAGAAAGACTTTAAAGAACGACTTTAAGTTTGACTCGTATCAGATCTTGCGCTGAATGCGCGTAATGGTTCACACTATTACGCGCATTCAGCAAGTAAGGCCGCGCAAGAAAGGATACCAGTCAATGTTAAAGTCGTTCTTAAAGTGTTTCTTATCTTGGTGAAACACCTCCCTGCTGTTAAAGACCCCTTTCTGTGCCTCCCTTGGGTGGTCTTTAGAGACACATTTGAAAGTTGCTTTTAAAGTTGTGTGATGCGATAAATAAAACTATTTGGATAAAAGTAATAATAATAATAATAATTTGATACATAATTCAAAAATTAGTATAAAGACTCTAGTCTTCAGGCAAGCTTGATTTTTTTTTCATTCTATAAATGATTACAGCTAAACCCCGAAGCCGCTTTCAAACTACCTTGTAAAGCGGAAGAATGTAGTGACAATAACAATAAATTGGTACATGTTTCTTCGTCTTCTGTTTGATTTGTTTGGCGATCAGTCATCATTAACTAATTACGTCACAAAATTACGTTTTTATATAACTTTTTAATTATATATACATACAGCTTAATTGTTTTTGATCACTACATATTTTTACATATATCTTTTTAAATCGGGATGGAGAAAAATGAAAAACAGAAATCTTGATCTAGATGTTGCAGATAAAAAGTACCCTGCCAGTTTAATGTAACTGCCAGGACTTAAATGGCAGTGACAAAACATTTGTTTTTAGCCTTGAGCATTCAGGACAAGTTGTTATGTTTTTTACTATCATTCCATAAATGTTCCTTTTCTGGTTACATCTTAACCCCAATACTACTTTCAAACTACTACCTTATAGAGAGGTAAATCCGTGTGTTGATAATAATAATTTGGCACTTATTTCAAAGGTTTGTATGTAGCCTTGAACATTCTATAAATGTTAATTTTCTGATTACAGGCTAAACCTCAATACTTCTTTCAAACTAAAACTCTGTAGAGTAGTAGATAAGAGTGTACTTACTTTCCTGTTACTTTCAGCAGTGTTTCCTGAACTTTAGGAATTCTTGTTCCTCCACCTACAAGAATGATCTGATCAATCTCATCCTTTCAAGAAAAAACAAGTAGACAAAATCAGTCACAATTTGTGTTTTGTACAGGTATTCATTCAATGTGATTAGAACAACACATATTCAACCCTACACAAAAAAATAGAATGCAGATGTTCTATTTTCTCAGTAAACAGATGCAACACCTGTTTTACATTTCTTTGCAGGATAAGAGGATAGGAAATGTCTTTTGTTCTCTAGAAGTATTGTACAGGCTTGAATGGGAATTATTTACCTTGTCCAATTTTTTCCTATTCCGCTCACTATGGCTATTACATTAAATATGAATGTGCTCAACAAACAGAGTGGATGTAATGAAGTCCTCTACTTTAATGCTTTTATAATGGCTGGTGCACTACAGAGATTTCCTTCTACATGTATTATTCAGCTAAAAGGTGGATATGCAAATAACAACCATTCTTCATTTCTTCGGATAGTGGGATAGTGGTTTGTTTAGTCTGCTTGTAGTATTGTGGATGTTTGAACAAGAGCTGATCATTTTGTCAACTTTTTTTACATTCATGTTTAAAGTGATTAAATACACCATCCTGTGAAATATATAGCTGGAATAGTGTTTACAAATAACAATCAATGAGTGATGTTTGGCAATGATATGAATATATACAATTCAACAGTTAAGAAAATGAGACAGAATTATGTCAGTGTCTTGCCAGCCATTCATAAGGGTTCTTTTCTTTCTGGCTTGTACCAAACAAGCTACTTTTGCCTTTTACACTTAACAAGTGTATTATTCATGTATTCTTCATGTTATAATGCTTTTTATTGCTTTGGTAGAATAAAATTAAATCAAATTGATAATTAAACAATAGAAAAAATACGAATTTGTGAAGAAGTGATGTCAAAAATAAATCTTTGGAACACTTAAACTATTAACTCTGAAATATTAAAGATTAAATACATGAGAATTCTTCCATGTGCAAACAATGGAATCAAGATTTCATTTGTGATTTGTAAACTAGCATACACAAACAAACTGCTGCAAGGACACAAAGGAGCACTGAGTCACAAGTACAAAGATATACTGGTGAACTTTGTATTGATTCTCGACCACCTGTTTCACTTTCAGTGTATTATGATTATGATTTCAGCGAAATTGTCTGATTGTTCATTAAACAGCTGACAATATTCACACAACGTTGTTCATTAAACAGCTGACAATGTTCACACAACGTCTACAAGTTTATTTCTTGTATACCGATAATATCCATCCTGTGATTTTTTTTAATTCATATTTCCCTCCTTTGTTTTTACGCTACATCACCATTGAATTCATCACCAATAATATTCACACATGTCAGGAACTATCCAATATTTAGCAGTGTGGAACATACTTATATGATCTAATTGTTTGCTCTCTATCCAGGCTGTAAAAGCTCAATAATCTTTGTACATTACGTCCTCTATAAGCTTATTTTTTCGCGGGGATCTAATTTTCACTAATAGCTATTTTTTTACCATAAATTTGCTTACATTTCCACTAATACTGATGCCCATAGACTTGAGTACAATGATGTTTCATAACCTGGAAACACCTGCTATTAAGAAATTCTGTCTGAATTTGTGAAAAGGCTAAAATACTGGCTTTGGCATTATTTTAACTACAGTGAATTTCCATGAAATAACAATTACCTGAAAATAACAACCTGTTATAAAATGATGTCTTAATTTGTGAAAATCTATGTATGCTATTGCTAGAATACTTACACTATTTTAAGCAAACTGATTTCCTAGAGAATATGCACATGAAAAGTTGATTGCCTTGGGAATTTCATTCCACATCCACAATATAGTTTATCAGACACATACCATTGTCATCTCTGATGACTTGAGGGCTCTTTCCACTGGTCCGCCGACCCTTTCAAAGAGGTCAGACGTCATGTCCTCGAGGTCGGATCGGGTCACGTGACCTCTGAAATCCTGGTCCTCCATCAGCCCTTCAATCTGAAAAAAAAAATGAAGGCAAAAGGGATTTAAGATGAAATCTAAACAATCATGAACATTAGTCTAATGATATGGAGAATATGGCAGTGAAATGATTATAGCATGCAGCTAGAAATTGTTAAATATGATAAAATATAAAAAAAGCTCAGAATTTGTCAACATTACATTGCAATTACTGATGCCTTGATCATCACAACTACCCCCCACTATCATCATCCTAATCATAATATTTTATTACTAATATAACTGGCATCACTTTCAACATCAGCATCATCATCGCCATAATCACCGGCACTATTATCATCATCAACATCAACAACGGCATTAACAATCATCATCACCAATCAACATCAGTATAAATCATCATCACAACCACCGTCACCATCACCACCATCATCATCATTACCATCACCACCACTACCACCACCACCATCATCATCATCATCATCACCAATCAACATCAGCACAAATCATCATCACCACCACCACCACCATCACCATCATCATCACCACCACCACCATCATCATCATCATCATCACCACCACTACCACCACTACCACCACCACCATTACAACCACCATCATCAACACCAACCCCACCACCACCCTACCACCATCATCATCACAATCATCATCACCTCTACTAACCTGTGCATTGATATCATTGTTCGCGCTGAGGACTTTCTTGACTCTCTTAGCCTCTTTGAGCAGCTTGGCCATGGATCTATCTGAAGTCTCAACCTTTTTGCTTGTCTTTCCCTGCTTGTTGAACATTTCTGCTAAGTGTTTCTGAAGCCGGATTTCCCATTCTAATCCACCAAGTGTGCGATCAAATCTGTTAGAATAATAGAGAGAGGTGGTTTCAAACTAAAATGCTTTCTTATTTCAACTCCTATTCCTTCACCGATATTCCACCTCTCCTCTTTATTTCCCCTTCAACCCTTCAACCTTTATTTGACCACACCTCTTCATTATTATTACTTTTTTAATTTGTCATTATTCTTCATCCTCTTTGCCCCTTCCTTTGTCTTCCTCATCTTCTTCCTCTTCCTTTCGTATCATATTTCCCTTCTTCCTCTTCTGCTACCCCCCCCCCCCCCCCCCAAAAAAAAAAATAGAAATAAAAATGAATTGTACTACTGTATTATTATGATCATTCAGCTTCCTTACACTGCAGCTTGCTAGGCCATAATGCGCTGGGAATTTTAGCTAGATTTTTTTCACATAAATGATGTTTTGTGCAACTTTTTTCAATTAGAGTTGTGAAGTTGGAAATGTTTCCTCAAAAGCCTAAAAATGCTAATCAAATGTGAGAAGAAGTACAGTCTCCATTGATATGACTAGTTTGAAAAACAGGTTATTATGTAAGTTAGAAGTGACCATTCATTTCAGAATGAATGATCAAAATCTAAGAACACTTTCTTGTTTGGCAGTACAGCCTCCATTAAAATGACTCCTTTCTAAACCAGATACTCATGCACAGTAGACTAAAAACAAATGTCTGAATTTTGTGTCTGTTTCAGCAGAAAGAGAAGGTGCATGCTTCCGTAACTTACTTGTTGAGTACAATCTCAATTGGTATGCCTGGTTTGATGACATCAACCTTGATCAATTCGCTGCCCAGATCAACAGACATCACTGCAAGACCACTGGTCAATTACAAGTGACCATTCATTTGAGAATGACTTATCACATTCTAAGAGCACTTTTTATTTAGCAGTAGAACCTTAAGTTAGTTGATATGACTAGTTAAAAAACCAGATACAACACAAATATCTGGACTTTACTGCCAGACCAATGGTCAATTTAGGATGTCCAGTCAGCAAAAAAGGAGGTGCATGCCTCTACAACTATACTTGTTAAGTACAATCTCCATTGGAATGCCTGGTTTGACCGCTGCAACCTTGATCCATTCACTTCTTAGATTAACAGACATCACTGCAAGATCACTGGTCAGTTAGGGATGACCGTTCATTTTAGATTGAGTGATCAAAATCTAAGCACACTTACTCATTGAGCAGTATAACCTCCTATTCTGTTCATGCTAATTTGACCTCAGATATTTAGACAGGTATTGTGTTTGTAAAAGTACTTCAGTTTTATCTACATTATCCCACTCCTTTATACATCCTGATCATCACCATGACAACCATCTCCCTTCCAGCCCATATCACTCCATCCAGGTCAGCCCCCCATCACGCTATCCCACATTCCATTCTCTGGACCCCNTGTTTTGTGGAGTGGAGTTGAAGTCACTACGTCTGAATGCTCCGTAGTTTAGTGCAACTGGGTAAATAGGAAAAGATATTGGGATTAGTATCAGTATAGGGTAATTGGAATTTGATCGTTTTCTACTCAGCTTGAGCTTCCTCTCCTCTCATCTCCCTTCCCCTCTTGTCCCGCCATCCTCCCTTCATTTCCTCCTGCCATGATTCCTTATTCCTTTCTTCTATTCTCACCCATTGTACTTTCCTTCCATATTTTCTCCATCAATACTTCCTTCTTTTCTTTCTTCATCATTTCTTCCCTTCCTCCCTTCCATGCACGATATTTCCTCCCTCTGATGATTTCTTCTCTATCTTTCTTTCTTCATTCCTTCGTTCCTTCCTTACTACCTTCCTTAAGACCATCATCCAACCTTACATTCCTTTATCTTTCCGTGGTTCCATCCCCTCTACCCTTCTCTCCCTTCCTCCCACTCTATCCATCTCCATCCTCTTCTCACTCTACCACTTTATTCATCTCTCTTTCTCCCTCTCCAAATTTATTCCTTCAATCCCTTATTCCTAACCACGATTTTACATTTCTAATCACCAACAGCATTATCGTTCATAAGCTGCAACATCCCTAGCCCACCTAGCTTGACTGCATACAGTATGGTTCTCTGATATGCCTCCTCAGAATTACCTCTTTGTCACTTCATCATACTGTCTTGTCAGCAGCCTAAAGCGCCGGTCACATAGGACCCGGAAACAACACGATTCACCCCGACTCGTCGTTCTGAGGCAGTTAACTCTGAATTAACAAAGAGTCGGGTGAATCGTGTTGCTTCCGGGGTCCTATGTGACCAGGGCTTTACCGGTAATTGTGAACTGCAACTCTCTGAGAGTACAGCTCTAGAGTATCCCCCAATCCTTTTCAAACATAAAAGATATTTTTCACTGACCAACAGCATTATCATTCGTGAAATCTAAAAACCCTGGCCTAGCAAGAGCCTAGAGCCTGCATATGGTGCAGAACTCCACTTCATCATCCTCCCCATTTCCTACCTCTTCTTATTATCTCTCCCTTCCTTTATTTCAAGCAGTTCCTTTTCTTTAACTCATCAGCAGCGTTATCATTCATAAGCTGTAACACCCTGAGACCAGCCAGCTCAGCTGCATACAGTACAGCTCTCCCCTTGACCACCCTCCTCCCCTCCCTGTCTTGATTCTTTGTCTCTGTCTCCTCCTCCTCTCTCCATCTCTCTCTCTCTCTCTACTCTCTTCCTCCCTTTAGTTATACTAAGGGAGTGTTGTTCAAAAGTTGCAATTGATCGCAAGTTGCAGTTGATCAGAATCTGCCAATCAAAATCATTGTTTCATGCGCGTCTTGTTAAATGTGCGCACCATATGCGAATGAAAATGTGCATTACAATCTGCAAAGTTGCAGTTGATTTGCAGATGATTTTGAGCAACAACCCATAAGTCTGTATAAGCTGAAATTTTCACTGGGATTTTATTTTCGCAAATTTCGCAACCATGTATTCGCTTATATTTTCACTAATTCGAATGCCCATAGACTTCTTTGCAATAATCTTATAAAACCTGAAAATAACATCTCTATGTGTGAAAAGGTCTGAAATTTAGTGAATTCGTTAAAAACATTGGCTTATATAGTGACTTACCGGCAGCGTTATCATTCATAAGCTGTAACACCCTCAGACCAGCTAGCTCAGCTGCATAAAGGACAGCTCTCCTTTCGGCCTGGTTAAAGAACGCTGGAACAGTGATCACTGCATCTTTGACAGATTGTTCTGAAATAAGAAAAAAAAGCAAGGAAAGTGATCATCTTTATCATATACAGAATGTGGGGGAGGGCTTTAGAGGACCGCTCTCCTTTAAAGCCCCTGTATAGTTTTGGTAAAGATTAAAGAAATGTGAATTCGGGGGATATTTATCATAACATATAGTTTTTATACACATTTCAAGTCCATAGCATATTTTTCTACGAGTGATTTCTTTTGAAAATTTGAATTTGTTCGTTAAATCGTATTTAGCGCCCTCTCCTGGTTACAACAATATTTTGCTTCTTATCGGGCATATACAAAATTATTTCCAAGATTTTATTAAAGCATGCTAAAAAGGAATACATAAAAAAATAAGTTCTGAAATGTTCATCCCATTTTGTTGATGAGAAGTTGTCCTTTATCAAGAAAGAAAATATTGATTTAGCGTCGGGGGTTACAACGCTAAAATATTTTGCACACTTTAGGTTGTAACTTTTCCAAAACTTGTCAATTTTTCGCACAATTTTTTGTACAATATGTTCATGAGATCAAGTTTTATTTTAAGTAGATTTGAAGACAAAATTTAGCGATGAAAATATTCGCTTTTACCAAAACTGTACTTGGGC
>BQKZ01000717.1:22265-34625 GCA_036244855.1 Temnopleurus reevesii
GGGGTTGGGGGGGGCATTATGGCCTCTTCCCCTCTGTTCTTGACCGTTGATTGCGCCATCGTGCTAAAATTTTTCAAAGACATAGCTTGTGAAGTTAACTGCTAGATTTCAGCGTTATTATGCATATTTATGTATGAATTAGACAAACAAATAAATAAAGTCAGCCCAAAATGTGCTGATTTCTGGTATAGATACTTGCAGTTATGTTGCAAACAGATTATCATGAAAAGAAATTGCTGATGAAATTCATTTTTAAAAAATTTTGATGGAAATTGTGTGGGACATTATTAGAGTCATGAAAAGTACATTTTCAAATCATTTCATCCATTTAAATGAAAATTAGACAATGATTTATGAATGTTTACTATAAAAAAACTTTGCATTGACTTTGCACATGAAATCACGTCATTTGGGCTTGACAAATTTTTTTGCAAACACAGATGACGTAAAAAAAAACTTGAATCTTTTTAATATGATAAAACGTTCCCTGGATTCTTGACATCTACTTTTTGACATCCTATCATTTTAACACAAACCTGATTCAAAATCATTCTTCCTTCGTTTAACTTTTCTTTTCAGGATCGTTATTTAGGAGTTGTCAAAAAGAAGAGGCGGGTACGTCGCCTCAATGACAGGAAGTTTGTATTTGATTGGGATGCAGGGGAAGACACTTCAGCTGACTTTAATCCAATGTAAGTATGCAATCATATTTAAAGGGAAACCAACCCCTGGAATTATCATGCTCCCATTGAATGAAGAAAAATCAGATGAACAAATTCTGAAAATTTGAGCGAAATCGGACAACACGTTCAAAAGTTATAAAGATATGACGATCCCTGCCGCTGATGGGGATCTGTGTGATAGGCAACTTTGACGTGATGCCGGACAACTCCTCATTCACTCTGTATACAAACTTTTGGATTTTCTTCTTTTTTTTCTTCAGAAAAGTCAACAAAACGTTGGTTTCTTGCTTGAGTATAGCATCTCTTGTTGATTCTGCATGTATCTTGAGAATAATTATGTTGAACCCTTACACTAAATTTGACATGAAACGATATTTGAAAATTCTATGTACAAAAAAATATAATTTGTATGTTGCCTAAATGCATGATGTTAATCCAAAAGAATGCTATTGACAGGAAGGGTATTACTGGTTAAGGTATTAGAAGCAAATAAATGGCTTGCGGGCGATCGACTGAGGCTCCAGGCAAGCCATTTTTTAAAACATTATAAAATCCAAGTAGTAGGCAGTTCTGCTATGGTACCAACTAGCTATTTGTAATTGCACTATATACACTAAATCATATTTTCCTCTGAATACTGCACAGGATCCTATTGAACAATAATATATATATTCTATTCCTTAAAGATATTGAAATTCACAGATATATTTTTATTTCAAACTTGTATATTCATGTATCTTTGTTTTAATCACTCCCTACCTGACTCAATTCTTTGTCATTTTAAACTGAATTCTAATATACACTCACATCTCACTAGAAATGCTTTTAATTTTCACATTCCTAGATTATGAACTAGATTTTATCAAAGATCCTTATTTTACCAAGGTCCAGTTAATTGGAACTCACTCCCAATCTCCATACAAAAGTCTAAATCGTCAAACATTTTTAAAAAGCAATACAAGAATTATTTGCTGGATAAATATCTGTAAACAAATTCATTTCACTACTGTCTTTTCATTTTTTTTTAACGGCATGGCAATAGGCTTGTTTTGGGTTGTGTGGGTACTAGTTTGTATTGTCTCTTTAGTAATGTTCACTTCTATACTTATATTTGATATCACATTTTAACTTTTTTATACTAAAACTTATATTCGTGAGGTCAGCCTTGTATAAGGATCTTTTTCCTTCCTGGTCTGCAGCCTTACTCATGCAACATGTATTTTCTTATCATTTGTAATTTTATGATTCTGTTTGATGTCACTTGTAATGTTATACATTGTATTTTTTATTGCTGAGTAAAAATAAACTATTGAACTATTGAATAAACAGGGTATGGGGTTGAATGTAAATAGTGTCACTACAAAAAGCTAATTAATACTGTAGATAGTTTAACCATGATTTTGAACAAATATATTTTTGTAAACAGATATAAAGATCAGCATCAAGTTCAGTTGTTTGGCCGAGGAAGCATCGCAGGAATAGACATCAAATCTCAGAAGAAACAGTCCAAGTTCTACCAAGATGTCTTAGATCAGCGTCGGACAGACCAGGAGAAGGACCAAGAAAAGTGAGCTCTCAAAGATTTTATTAGATTANGTGTGCATTATTATGGGGGAAATTCCCTTTTCTGGAAAAATCATAATGTAGATGCGTATGAGCTGACTAAGGCCAACAAAATGTTTGTATGCCCTCCAGTGCTATTCCAAAAACAGAAAAGCCTTGATTGGTTGGAAAAGGTGTTTTTTAATTCATTGTTTTAATTCTATCTTTTAAACACAATTCAAACAATTCATGAGGGGAAAAAGGCTTAGAAGGAAATGAAAAGCAAAAGGGCGTCTGAAAATGTCTTTTCAAGGCAGGCCATTTTAGAGGGTTGGTCGGTGGAGGGCTACCAAACAATTTTTGGGGGCCTAATTGACGCTATTGCGAGAAGATTCATATCTAATTCCCTGGTGATTTATGTTCTCTACAATAAGGCTTTAAGAAAACGAATTGTAAGGTATCAACCAATAAATGTACAAATTATCTAGTCAATTAACAAAAAAGTCAAGATCACTTTTTGATATCCACACATAATGGCCATCACAGAAGTTCTTAGAAAGTTACCTTTTCACTAGATTTAAATTAGTTGATTCAATACATTCACGTACCATGGGTGGCGGGAATTTTAATTCTATCTTTTAAACACAATCCAAACAATTCATGCGGGGGAAAAGGGCTTAGAAGGAAATGAAAAGCAAAAGAGCGCCAGAAATTGTCTTTTCAAGGCAGGCCATTTTAGAGGGTTGGTCGGTGGAGGGCTTCCAAACAAATTCTTTAGGCCTAATTGACGCTATTGAGAGAGAATAGGCGGGTTTACTAATAGATGCAAATTTTATGCATACCTCTAACACAAAGGTCCGAAAGCTTGCCCGAGGCTTGCCCGACATAGCAACAAGTAATGTATGCAAACTGGATTCCAAGTATTGTAGTCTTATTGTTATCAACCGGCCTAAGGAATACCGCGTAACTACGTTAAACGCACATAAATTTGAATATATAAGTAAACCCGCCTATTGGGAAACATAATTTGATTGGAATGTTTTGTAAAGAGAGTAAAAGAAACTTACTGCTTGTTAATTTAGGAAAGGAATATAGTGATGGACTTTGTTGTAAAATAATTCTTGTCCCGAATGGGTTAAATATCCAAGTCCCTTTAATCATCCTTGTACTGCCCATTTTTATGTACATTGTATACATGCAAGTTATCTCCTCCAATACAAGTTTGTCCATGCCGCACACTATGGGTTGGAATTGTGTGCATTATTTGATAAAGTTCCTGCAGACAGATTTTTGTCAAAAAAAGCATTCTTCTCGTAGACTTTATGAGATGATGATCTTTTAATATATCAGATGATGTCTCATTGATGTTACATGTGTTAGGGAAAAAGGGAGAGAATGAATACAAGTAAAGAAACAAAGGAGTCAGGAGAAAAGTATATGACAGATATGAGACATTCCATTAGGCTTGTCCAATGAATCAGTTTATGCAGTTTGTTCTTGTGTTTTGAAATAATTTAAAGAATAGAAAAATAATAATTNTACCGCGTAACTACGTTAAACGCACATAAATTTGAATACATAAGTAAACCCGCCTATTAATATCTAATTCCCAGGTGATTTATGGTCTCTACAATAAGGCTTTAAAAAAACGACTTGTTAGGTATCAACCAATAAATGTATAAATTATCTTGTCAATTAACAAAAAGTCAAGATAATTTTTTTGTATCCACACATGATGGCCATCACAGAAGTTCTTAGAGAGTTACCTTTTCACTTGGTTTTTATTAGTTCATTCAATACATTCACGTACCATGGGTGGCGGGAATTTTAATTCCATCTTTTAAACACAATTCAAACAATTCATGAGGAGAAAAAGGCTTAGAAGGAAATGAAAAGCAAAAGAGCGTCTGAAAATGTATTTTCAAGGCAGGCCATTTTAGAGGGTCGGTCGGTGGAGGGCTCCCAAACTATTTTGGGGGGCCTAATTGACGCTATTGAGAGAGAATTCATATCTAATTCCCTGGTGATTTATGTTCTCTACAATAAGGCTTTAAGGAAACGACTTGTTAGGTATCAACCAATAAATGTATAAATTATCTTGTTTATTAACAAAAAGTCAAGGTCGTTTTATCACAGAAGTTTTAGAGAGTTACCTTTTCACTTGGTTTTTATTAGTTGATTCAATACATTCACATACCGTTGTGGGTGGCGGGAAATTAGCAGCTTTATAGGCGGGTTTACTAATGGATACCTCGAACAAAAATGTTGCTCTCGACAACTCTAAAGCTTACCCAAGGATTGCCCGGCATAGCAACAGGAGATGTATGTAAACTGGATTCCAAGTATTATAGTCTCATTGTTTTCAGCAGGTTTAAGGAATACCACGTAACGACATTCATTGGCAAAAAATGCACATAAATTTGAATACATCAGTAAACCTGCCTATTGGGACCCCACATCATGCACGATCAAGCTTAAAACTGCATAAAGAGATAAAAAAGGGCTCTCAAGCAATTTTTTTTTTCTCCAGGCCCCTTTTTCTAATTGTCAGGTAGTCAAAGGAGATGTCAATGCCCATAATGGGTTGGATACCCTGGTTATCAAAACTTGGATAAGCCCTGATACGGAAGGACAGATTAAGGATAATAATACCAAACATTTACATGTATATCTCGCCAAATATGAAGGCTACCATATTGTGCTCACTGCATTCCAAGGAATTTCTTCCTGCCGGGTACCCATTCACCTCACCTGGGTTGAGTGCAGCACATTGTGGATACATTTCTTGCTGACGGAAATCAACAACATGGGTGAGAATTGAACCACCAACCCTCTCATTGGAAGATGAAAGTCATACCCACTACCATACAAAGCTTCCAGGACAATAAAATGAACTACTCAATAAACTAACATTCTGAACACTTTTTTTCTGAACTTTAGACTCTGCTTCTCATCAACGTATCCACATATGATTTACAATCATTCAGGGGACATCGTCCAATGTATAATTGAGATTTATGGCCATCAGAATCACTCAGATGACAAGTGGTGGAAGCGCCAGGTTCGGATGCAATTTTCAAACATTTATTACCGCAAAACAGGCGATTTATGGATTTATGATTCATAAATCTAGTAATCAGAACAGCTAATAACATAACCTACTTCTTGAAATGTGAGTAATTTTAATAATGCAGGAGCAATACTTCACATTGATGATGCACAATACCTTACTACTAGGTTGAAGGGAAAGACAGACAGTATCTGAAAGTATAGACATAATTAAAGTAATCAACGATTAACCGATCTTCAGACAAGCACACAAAATTCTAATCTTNTTGAAGGGAAAGACAGACAGTATCTGAAAGTATAGACATAATTAAAGTAATCAACGATTAACCGATCTTCAGACAAGCACACAAAATTCTAATCTTAAAAAATAGACTTAAATAAGTGGACTAAGAAGATCAAATAAACCAAATGATTTTGTGAGATTAAAAAGTAGTTTGATAAAAAAATTGAAGTAGGAAGATTAGGGGTAAGATATATATGAAACAAGACCAAGGCAAACTGAAACTAAATATTCATGGAACTGTGATGTAGTAACGAATAATGTACTTGGCACCGATTTCTCGAATTTCATAGACAGACAGACATAGATCATAATCATAGGTAAATCCTATCCCAGACAGCCTTTTACAGCGTCAGTATAGAAACAGGATCTGTAAGCCTACAGTAGAATTGGGATTAAGTTCAAAAAAGTTATTTTGGAGTAATTTTGGGAAAGAAAGAAGACATTGTATGTGGAATACATGAAAAAGAAATATGCGATGCAAAATTAAATATTCTGAAGGATATTAATTTCATACTGAATAATGTACTTGGCACCGATTTCTCAAATTTCATAGAGAGCCAGACATAGATCATAATCGTAAGTAAATCCTATCCCAGACAGCCTTTTATAGTGTCAGTGATGAAACAGGATCTGTAAGCCTACAGTAGAAATGAGATCAAGTTCAAGAAAGCTTTTTTTGGTCAAAAATATCATATAAAATGGTGACTTGGAAGACATTTCACATTGACCAGTTCTTCTCTAATGAATGGAAATCTGAAGCGCACATCATCCAGGAATATTTTCATTTATTTGGAGATTCAGGATCAAAGTGCATAGAGAAACTAAAGTAATTTTGGAAAAGAAAGAAAAGATTGTATAGGGAATAGATGAAACAAGACTAAGGCAATGTGAAACTAAATATTCTTAAATATAGGAATTTCATACTGAATAATGTACTTGGCACCGATTTCTCAAATTTCATAGAGAGCCAGACCATAAGCGTAAGTAAATCTTATTCCAGACAGCCTTTAATAGTGTAAGTGATGAAACAGGAGCTGTAAGCCTACAGTAGAAATGAGATCAAGTTAATAAAAGGTGTTTTTTTTTCATATATTGCATAGAAAATAGTGACTTGGGTGACATTTCATACTCACCAGTTCTTGTGCCTAAAGAATGAAAATCTGAGGCGCATATGATCCAGGAATTATTTTCATTTATTTGGAGATTCATGATCACAGTGCATGGAGCATTAATTTGAAGTAATTAGAGTTATTTCAGAAAAGAAGAGATTGTATGTGGAATACATGAAAAAGGATAACACAAAAAAGAAATAGGCGATGTGAAACTAAATATTCTGAAAGATTTCATACTGAATAATGTACTTAGCACCAATTTCTCAAATTTCATAGAGAGCCAGACATAGATCATAATCGTAAGTAAGTCCTATCCCAGACAGCCTTTTATAGTGTCAGTGATGAAACAGGATCTGTAAGCCTACAGCAGAAATGAGATCAAGTTCATAAAAGTTTTTTTAGATAAATTTCATAGAAAATGGTGACTTGGAAGACGTTTCATATTCACAAGTTCTTCTCTAATGAATCTTAAGTGTACATAATCTAGGAATGATTTTCATTTATTTGGAAATTCATGATCAAAGTGCATGAAGCTTAAATTTGAAGTAATTAGAGTAATTTTGAAAAAGAAAGAAGAGATTGTATGTGGAATTCATTAAAAAAGGAATGAAAAAGAAATAGGCAATGCAAAACTAAATATTCTGAGAGATATGAATTTCATACTGAATAATGTACTTGGCACCGATTTCTCAAATTTCATAGAGAGCCAGACATAGATCATAATCGTAAGTAAATCCTATCCCAGACAGCATTTTATAGTGTAAGTGATGAAACAGGATCTGTAAGCCTACAGTAGAAATGAGATCAAGTTCATAAAAGTTTCTTTTTTCATAAATTGTATAGAAAAAGGTGACTTGGGTGACTTTTCATATTCACCAGTTCTTGTGCCAAATGAATGAAAAATTGAACCGCATATAGTCCCGGAATAAATTCATTTATTTCGAAATTCATGATCAAAGTGCGTGGAGCATCAATTTGAAGTAATTGGAGTAATTTTGGGAAAGAAAGAAGAGATTGTATGTGGAATACATGAAAAAGGATAACAAGAAAAAGAAATAGGCAATGTGAAACTAAACATTCTGAAAGATATTAATTTCATACTGAATAATGTACTTGGCCCCGATTTCTCAAATTTCATAGAGACCCAGACATAGATCATAATCGTAAGTAAATCCTATCCCAGACAGCCTTTTATAGTGCAAGTGATGAAACAGGATCCGTAAGCCTACAGTAGAAATGAGATCAAGTTAATAAAAGGTGTTTTTTTTCATAAATTGCATAGAAAATAGTGACTTGGGTGATATTTCATATTCACCAGTTCTTCTGCCTAATGAATGAAAATCTGAACCGCATATAATTCAGGAATAACTTTCATTTATTTGGAAATTCATGATCAAAGAGCATGAGGCACTAATTTGAAGTAATTGGAGTAATTTTGGGAAAGAAAGAAGAGATTGTACGTGGAATACATGAAAAAGAAATAGGCGATGCGAAACTAAATATTCTGAAGGATATTGATTTCATACTGAATAATGTACTTGGCACCGATTTCTCAAATTTCATAGAGAGCCAGACATAGATCATAATCGTAAGTAAGTCCTATCCCAGACAGCCTTTTATAGTGTAAGTGATGATACAGGATCTGTAAGCCTACAGAAATGAGATCAAGTTCATAAAAGTTTTTTTCCATAAATTTTATAGAAAATGGTGACTTGGGTGAAATTTCATACCCGTTCTTGTGCCTAATGAATGAAAATCTGAAGTGCATATAATCCAGGAATATTTTCATTTGTTTACTAAATTCATGATCACAGTGCATGGAGCATTAATTTGAAGTAATTGGAGTAATTTTGGAAAAGAAAGAAGAGATTGTATGTGGAATATATGAGAAATGATGACATGAAAAAGAAATATGCGATGTGAAACTAAACATTCTGAAAGATTTCATACTGAATAATGTACTTGGCACCAATGTCTCAGCTTTCATAGAGAGCCAGACATAGATCATAATCGTAAGTAAATCCTATCCCAGACAGCCTTTTATAGTGTAAGTGATGAAACAGGATCTGTAAGCCTACAGAAATGAGATCAAGTTCATAAAAGTTTTTTTTTATAAATTGCATAGAAAATGGTGACTTTGATAGTTCACCATATATGTCTTTACAAATGATCATAATTTTTGTTCAATGATTGAAAGTCTGAGTAGTATCTACCGCTATCATTTTTTAAAAATTTTATGATGATAATGATAAAAGAGTCCCCCCCCCCCAAGAAAATGTTGATTACTGACTTTGCATTGTCATTCTTATTCATCTTAGGGTAATCACATTAATTTTTCCTTGGCTTTGCCTTCAAGCAAAGTAATTTTCATTGGTACAAATTAAGGTCATTGATATTTCTCATATTTATTCTGAAGAGTTTAGACAAATCTTTGCTATGTCAAGAGACAGGATTAGCTGTGTCACATGACATTATCCCTTGTCATGTTTTGAAATGAACTAATGTACTACAATATATCGCTCATTGAAATTGCATTGTCAGAAAATTAAATATATATAATCCACTGCTCTTTGTAAAGACCATTCCTTTTCAAAGGTTTCTTTTTCCGTTATCTTCATTTAAGAAGGAAAGAACTATTTCTGACTATCTTTATGATGGAAGTCTATAAAGGCCCGCACCTTATTTCTGAGAATATAAAACCACAAAAAAATATCCTTTAATAACAAAATCTGGTATCATTCGAAGGAGAATATTCTGAAGATTATCTGGAAATAAAAATTGAGCAGAAAAAGCACCACAAATATCTACGAGGAACAGTTTCCGACAACGTCTTGCAAACTGCCGAGTTTTTGGAACACATTTAAAGGCACGCACTACTCTTTGCCGAGCAAATAAAGGACAATTATCAACTTTTATTGCTGTATCTTTTACATACTAATGTCACATAAATTCTATAGATTAATATGAAATAGCATAAAATCATTAGTATTTGTAAAAACCTAAAATTTTTTGCCCGATTCTTAGATACATGAGCAAGAAATTACCGTCGCAAAAGCTTCCTTGGTCCCATGCATAGACAAGTCACAGAGTTTGAAACGCGCATTTTAGATGCGTGTCTTTTTATTACGCGGGCCTTTATATGAGCGAACCATAAAAGAAGGGTTAGACTGTTTAGTAACTTCACATCTTCACAAGATCCATAAGATGGACCCCATGGAAGAACAGAGCCACTTTGATAATGGCTCTGAAATGGACAATCCATCCGATATTCATTTTATTCCTCTTGCTTTCATGTTGTATATATTTGTTTTGTATTCTTTATTGAGTATCAGAAATAAAATTACACAAAGTCAATCAACATTTTCAACTGCAGGCAGAATCTGTTGGGTATTTCAGTTACAACAATTCTAAAAGTTATCTTATCGAAAGGGGAAATTTGAGAACAGTTGTAAAACATAAGCTTGGGTCGTTCTATAATTCTAGAGTAATCAGATTCTCTATTATTTATCTAATTAGTTGATAACATATAGCTTGAAGTGTCATCTTTATCTGTAAGAAAAAATCTTGGTGAATCAAAACTCTGTATCATTCTCGCTAAAAATAATAAAAACATTCTGTAGTCTACTTCACTAAAATAATGATCAAAGGAATTAGTAGATAATGCCAACATCTCATATAAACATTAATACCAAACATTGAACATCCGCCACTTTTTATACCACGTTGAAGTTGAAAAGTGAATAGAAAACAATAAGGTTGCCTTTTTATTTAAGTTACTAAAGCAATATTTCTAAATTAAATTGAAAGAGAGAAAGGGAACAAGAGAAAGGGAACGAGAGAAAGGGAGCAAGAGAGGGGGAAAGATGAAGCGGCTCTATAATTCATTTCTGATATGTACTATTATATTGAATTGTTTTCTAGTAATGCAAATTAATTTCTAAATTTATTATACTACATATTTTCAGCATAACAAATATCAATAGACGATACCATTATACTAATTGCTATTTTTCTCTGCACAATACAGACATCTAATGTAAGTCAGTTTTCCCAAAACCAGAGACAACCTCAAATGTCAATTGCTTGTGGAACTACAAATATAGAAATGTTAATAGCAAGTGCATTTTAGACAGCGAGGCATTAACCTTTTATTTCTTCCGAGATCGGATCGAACTTTGTCTTCATCACGTCAGAGCTATGAAGGATAATAAATTGATTTAGCATTAATGCCTGGATTTCTCCTCTCCTCTACTTTTTTTTATGGTGTTTTATTGCTCTTCCTGTTGCATCAGATCTCTTCCTCTTCATATATCTTTGCCTCTCTATCTTCCTCTCTTTTCCCATTCAATGTCGTACCAATGTCTTATCATTTATAATCCCTTCTTCACTGTTTCTGTCACTTTATCCAAATTAAATCATCCTCCTTTCCCATTACCTTACTTGATCTCCGTTTCCCACTTTCAGTTTCTTCTGAGCATTCAGTCACCAATATCTCCATCTCTCCTCCCCTTGTCTTTCGGCTAACATCCATCTTAAAAAAACACTCACGCACACACAAATGTAGGTTTTGGCATTTTTTTTTGGTTTGTATTCTATTATGTGTGTATAGTCAGAGTTCTTTTAGATTGTAACTGGGGACATATCCCTAACAATCCAATGTGTAACTGAGGATGTTAAATCATGTATGTAGCCATGCATACATGATCACACACACACAAACACACACACAAACACACACACACACACACACACACACAAATTCAGTATTTCTCTCTCTCTTTCTCTCTCTCCTTCTCTCTCTCTCACTTGCTTTCTATCCCTTTCCATTTCTCTCTCAACTGTTGCTCCTACCATTCTCAGTAACATTTAGAGCAGATATCCAGTTTCTTATCGCCGGAATCTTGGCCGTAATTTTTTCCGGTCACCTCTTTCACAAGTCAGCCTGTGATTGATACTACCATTAAAAGTAGTGCTGAGGTGATTTATGTGGTGAAAAACTGGCTAACACATACTAGATGAATTTAAATTTCATGTTTTCATAAAGAAGTGGGCTAAATCTAGTTCTTTCCACCTGCTAAGATTCATAGATATAGCAATTATATAATAAATAATCATATCACCCCGAGCCTCGGCCATAATTTTTCCGGTCACCTCTTTCACCTGTCAGCTGATGATTTATCCATGCTACCAGGATTTTGAGAGGGGGGGGGGCATGGCTTGACTTTTTGCGCAATGCTCCCCCCCCCCTCAATGGTGCGTGCATGTGATTGATACTCCCATTAAACATAGTGCTGAGGTGATTTATATGGTGAAAAACTGGGTGATGCTTTTTCTGTTATCAACAAGTTGCTGAATGAAAGATGAATTTCAATTTCATGTTTTATACAGAAGTGGGCTAATTCTAGTTCTTCACATCTGCTAAGATTCATAGATACATGCAGCAATCATATAATAAATAATCTTATTACCAGAACCTCGCAGTAATTTTTACGGTGACCTCTTTCACCTGTCAGCTGGTGATTCATCCACACACTCAGGATTTTGAAACCTGGGGGTGGGCTCAACTTTTTGGCCCCCCCCCCCCCAAAAAAAAATGTTATCACTTCTTTTGGCACTCCTATCAACAATATTGGCACCATATTTACATCAAATTTAGTGCCCCCTAGCTTTG
>BQKZ01000717.1:34693-76527 GCA_036244855.1 Temnopleurus reevesii
GGGGGGGGGGGGGGGGGCTATCACCCCCAAAGGCCCCTTCATGATTCGCATATATGATTGATACTACCATCAAAAGTAGTGCTGAGGTGATTTTTATGTTCCAAAACTGGGTAATGCTTACTTTGTCATCAACCAGTTGCTGAATGGAAAATGAATGGAAAATGTTTTATATAGTATCCAATGTAGGCTAAGGGGGTGTTGTTCAAAATCAACTGCAACTTTGCAAATTGTAACGCGCATGAAACATTGATTTTGATTGGCACGTTCCGATAAACTGTAACTTGCGATCAATAGCAACTTTTGAGCAACACCCCCTAAATATAGTTTGCTACACCTGCATAGCTGCCAACATGAGTCGGCGGAACGTAGTGATAATCCTGCTACAAACTAGTGGGGGTGTTGCTACAACGTTTCAATTGATCGCACATCAACTGCAAATTGGAATGCATGGTTTCTTTCGCACACTGTCTTTGCTGTATGCGCGTATGAAACAATGATTTTGATTGGAGCTTGCTGATCAACTGTATTGTACCAACTGCAATATGCAGTTGATCACAACTTTGATCAAAACTTTGTAACAACACCCCCTTAGAAACACCATCTGTAATCTGGCTAATGGGGTGTTGCTCAAAAGTTGCAATTGATCGCAAGTTGCAGTTGATCGGAACGCGCCAATCAAAATCATTGTTTCATGCGCGTCTTGTTGAATGCGCATGCCGTACGCGAATGAAAATGCGCGTTACAACTTGCAAAGTTGCAGTTGATTTGCAGTTGATTTTGAGCAACACCCCCTAAGTCTAAATTTCATATTTTTTTATTTACTTATTATCTTAAAATAACATCCGTACTTCTAAGTTCACAATTATGTTGTTATTTGATGCATCTATGAATACTGTATTATTGTTTGGAAAATGAAATAAAAAACAAATCTTGAATCTTGAAATGGCATTTCAGTCGCTAGTGCCCTTCTGCTTCCAAAAGGTTTACAAGAAAACTTCCAAGCTGAAACAAATCATAGTTCCCTTCTTTCGAAAGAGGATTACATAAACAACTGAAGAAGATTGTCATTTACATATCAGGGTTATATCAGCAACAGTTCTGGTAAAAAAGACGGATTGCCTTGGGTGCAATGTTCTAGATACATTCATGTATCAGCTAAAGATTAAACACATTCTTCAAAACTGTCAGGAATTCGACCTGTGGCACAAAATTTGGGACATGAGGGCATAAAACTTTCCCTATCTCTCCTTTTTGCAAGCCAAATGGCAAGGACAAATTTATAACAGGATTTTAAAAGTAAAAGATAACATAACCGCCCTTATTCGAACCCCCCCCCCCCCTGTTCTGATTTGTTACACTTTGTATTTTCAATATGTATATAATTTGGGATTCATGTACAACTGTGAGTGGGACATTTTTTTTGCTAGCCCCTCTTCCATCTGCTTAAATTCTAGAATTAATTTGTGTAACCTGTAACTTTTGAGGTGCATCATCGTGTAGTGGTTCTGACTCTTGCATTTCAACCGAGGGTCATGGTTTGAATCCCATCCATGGCATTAATTTCCCTTTTCAAGTAATTGTCCAACAATGTACTGTACTCAACCAGGGTAAGTTGGGAACCTGGCAGGAATTTTTTTAAATTCTTCTGTTTTGAAGCTAAAGCTAATGTAATAATCACACAAGAGCACCATGCGCACTCTGCAAAGTGGATATGTATGCTCTATAAATTACGTTTATTACATAGAACTACAGCTTGAGGCACTAGCAAACCCTCAATTAAAACATTTTTAAATAACTTTCGTGGTAGAAAGTCAACTTCTATAAGCAAAACCTCATAGACGTTTGGAACTGTATTACATCCTTTTCTTTGTCAAATGTCGCAATTCTTCCCTTTACCTAAATTCTATTTATGTAATCCAAATACATGTTTACCTTGCGATTCCCCCGAAATCAATAAACGAAGCTGGGCTTTTTTAAAGTAAGCTTGGATTGCAATAGGAAAAGCAATAAAGGAATTAATTTCAGCTGTGCTGTATGATATACCCGCGGGCAAATCTGGACAAAAGATATTTCTGGATTAATCAGAGGATGGAACTGAAATGTATAGTCTTGATTCAACAGTGTTTTGTTATTTTTTAATATCTTTCTGTGATAGTAATGTTTAAAAATTACTTTGAATGGTTTAACCTAGACGATGGAATTGAAATGTATAGTCTTGCTTCAACAGTGTTTTGTTATTCCTTAATATCCTTTTGTGATAGTAATGTTTCAAAATTACTTTGAATGGTTTAACCCAGACGATGGAATTGAAATGTATAGTCTTGCTTCAACAGAGTTTTGTTATTCTTCAATATCCTTCTGTGATGGTAATGTTTCAAAATTACTTTGAATGGTTTAACCCTCATACGTGATACTTTGGGGGTGCAAGGGTTGTATTAGATACATGGAAAAAAAATTCTGCTTTTCTGACTTTTCTGACTAAATATAATATTTTAGACACACTCAAAGGTTGTTCTATCTAATGCACTTATTTAGCTTTACCAGGTAAGTCAATACAAAGATGTCCGACAAAAGAAAATTGACAAGCAAATATCGAACGATAATATGAAATTGAAAAAAAAAACAGTGCAGTGACAAATTGGATATGATTTATGTTATAAACTGTAATCCATCTATGAAGAGGAAAGAAAAGATGAAGTGAAAGGAAAAGATGAAGTAAAAAGGAAGGGATGAGAGAAAAACAAGCAAAATGCTAATTTGGGAAGACCTTGAACCATGGAGGCTTACGAGGTAAATATGGAGGTAAATAGATGCTGCTTTGCTTTAATATTGATCCGAATCCCGCTGATGAAAACAGATTTTCTCGTTGAGCAGAAAGAATAACAATGAGGTTGAGGTAAATGCGGTGGGTATATCGGCAGATGAGGCTCAGAAATGAAGATTAATTTGAGGGTAGATTCAACTTGATTTGTTGATTGGTTTCAGACAGTACAGTAATGACAAGGATTGTATAAGCAAGCCTCTATTTTTGTTGGTTTGTTACTCTTTTGGTCGCAGAAGATCTCTTCCTCTTCATATGTCTCTCCATCTCTTTCTCTTCCTCTCTTTTCACATTCAATGTCATATCAATGTCTCATCATTTATAACTCCTTCTTCACTGTTTCTGTCACTTTATCCCCATTAAATCTCCCTCACACTACTATTCTATTATCTTACTTGCTCTCTGTTTAACACGTACAGTTTATTCTCATTCACAAATACATAATGTCTAAGCTGAAATTGTTGCCAAGCCTTGATTTTCGCCTGGCAAAAATTTCCACTCTGTTTGATGCTCATTGATTTGTGTACAAACCAGGTAAAAAAAAAACATGAAAATATTATTATTGATCCCGTGTCCTGCTGATGAAAACAGATTTTCTCGTTGAGCAGAAAGAATAACAATGAGGTTGAGGTAAATGCGGTGGGCACATCGAAAGATGAGGCTCAGAAATGAAGATTAGTTTGAGGGTAGATTCAACTTGATTTGCTGGTTGGTTTCAGACAGTACAGTAATGACAGGGATTTTATAAGCTTCTACTTCTGGGTCACTACATTTGGAGGAAAGCTTCATAAAGGGGAAATTCACATTGATCTGGCCACCCAAGGTGGTTTCTAGAAATATGAAAAAATACATTTTACATCAACTTTCTAATGAACATAAAAAAAATAAGTCTTAGATGTTCTTTTTTGGATTCTATTAAACTCTAAATCGAACTGACAAAACGTTTTCATTTTGCAATACAGAATTTCTGCCAATCATTCAATAAACCACCTACATGAAATAATTCATGTATAAACATGAAGCCCAGCTACAAGAGACCCAATGACACATAATATACCCACAAAATTACAAAAATATTGTAAACTGCAAAAAGATCTAATTAGGCTTTTTATTAAAAGGAAAGACAATTACTTTTGAGCATATTTATTTATTCATTTATTTGAATTTTCTCTCAAAGAGAGGGTAGTCTCATTCAAGCCACACGGCCTGCTTTGCAAGATAGCCCTGCTGAAACAAGTACAGAATAAATCATGATACATGACACAGGTAAACATAATTGATTATATAAAAACAAATGAACTGCGGAATACAATTGCATGCAAAAGTACAGAGAAATAATAATAAAGAGTAGAACTTATATTCTCTATAGGGGTAGTTACAGAGCAGTTAAGAGAGGGGATGGTAAATAAAACAGACTTTAAAACCTCACATACTATCTACTGCATATCAGACGAGCCACAGAGTAAACGAGCAACATGCACCAATCAAATATAATAAAGCTAAACAAAACAGCTCCCTGTCCCTCGAGGCTGGGCTAGCACTCAGAAAACACCTTATTTTCAATTTAACTCCCAGAACCTAACTTGACCTTTTAGCAGCCTAAATATTGCCGCGTCTTTCGTCTTCGTTGCTCCCAAAAGAACAGCATCTTCTCTTCACTAAGTTGTTGATGACCTTTTCAAACGAAGTTAGCTCGACACAAGGGGGGCAAATTGGCCTTATTTGGGAGTCATTACATCCACATCGGTACCCCCCAACCTGTTGAATATTGAGGCTTTCGAAACAGATAACCTGCTTGTCATATAATGTTTTTGTTCTGCAATTTCCCCCTTTTTTCCCCTTTTGACAATGTCAACTGGAGGAGCACGCATAATGTTTGTAACTAGATAGAATGATAACCTGTATTGAAGTATGATTGATTGATTGATTAATTGATTGCTTAGGAGTTACTGATACTACCAACACAATGTGTCATATGAGTGTCAAGCTTATAGTAAGGATTGAATGTATGAGATCAGATTTGAATTTTATTAGAAATGTTGTACATCAGGGTGAAAAATTGGAAAAGATAACTTCTTATCTGTGAAAATACATGGAAGACAACAAATATTTGTGATTAAAGATTACAACAAGTGTGTCGCAACAATTGTCATTTGTATTTATTTGAGATATGAGAAATGAAATAGCTATTCAAATTGGGAAGAATCATTTCCAAACATTCTTTAGTAGATGTACATATTTTCAAGGAAATACAGGGACATGCGGACTACGTTGGAAGACATGAACAATTTGAATCTTCTTCATGAGATATCTGTAAGTGAATAGAAACACATTTTAGATAGATTGGGGGAGATTAGGGAAGTGGCAGATGTTTTAATGGGGTATATAAAAGGTATCGTAGGGTATGTTAAGGGCATCTTGAGTAGATGGTAAAACACTTTTGAATGGAGTATAAGAGCATGGGGTGTAGATATGACAAAATTTTTGATTGAAAATGAATACAACTTGAAAAGATACTGAGGAAGATACTTTTCAGGTAATATAAGGTATCTTAAATCAATCTGAAAATTGGTGAGCACCGTTAATCATATTTTAGTAGAATGGAAGATATATTTTATGTTGAGGAAAGGGATATTTTGAGCAGATATGGACATACTTTTAAAGCAAAATATGGTGATTTTGAGTAGATAAAAAAATCACCAATATTTTGTGTTATGTCAGCTTTCTAGATAAATCCAAATATTTACATTAAGAAATGACTTCACAAAGACAAGTTCAATAGTAGGACAAGGCTGAATTCTAAGAAATCTAGAAGTCATCCTTTGGCGGTTTTGATAGCCCATCTAGAATAAACATTGAGAGAGCAGATTATCTGACGCTTCAACACATAGAAATTCCTCATAGCACTCTCCGCATTTCATCCCAAGTCATTTTTCACCTCTTCCACACGCGAACACAAGCATACACACACACTCTTAGCATGATCTTCATCGGCCCAACTGGGAACATGCAATAAACGACAATGGAGCATTCATCAATCTTCCTTAGCACGCTGTTTCTCCCATAATTCACAAGGATGTACCCACAGGTTGGTCTCTTTCTTTTTCCCTTGTTACTCGACCAGTTGAATGCCGTCGTCGTGCTGTCGTACCCACGGGTGAATCATCCACGCACTAACGTCAAACGGGCAATCGCCAAGCAGGGCATAATGTATTAGCTTTGTAATGTATGCGCCGGTTAAAAGACCGTTGAGGGGTGCATGTGTGGGAACCAGAAAGATGCATATGGGATGTCTTGCAGTAGCCATAACATATTGTTATGAGCCAAAGATGTTATATTTGATTAGTGACATTATTCAAACAAATGAAATATGTGTTAATATTCACAATTAATTCATGATCTATTCATCTGTTTAACATGTTCAAAACTATACTTTTTTTTTGCTCGGGATGTGTTTCCTTCATATATTCTTTAAGATATAATTTTGTGATGTATGATTTTGAGAAGGTAATAAATAGTATATTCAGGTCAAATCTATTATAAATTCATCTTTACATATGTACAAAGGGCATGTATCCACTCTGCGGAGTGCTCAAGGTGTTTTGCATTCTAATTACCCTGGCTTAAGCTCATCACCACAAGTGCTCATGCATTTCAAGGAACATAAAATTCCTGCCAGGTATCCATCCACTTCACCTGGGTTGAGTGCAGCACGATGTGGAAGAATTTCTTGCTGAAGGAAATCAATGCCATTACTGGGATTCAAATCTACCCTCCTCTGTTTGAAAGGCGAGATAAGGAACCACTACACCACAATGCCTCCACATGCATTCAACTTGGCATATTATATTACTCATTATATTTCAATGCCATATCCTAATAAATGCGTAGCTTCCAAATTAGCGTCGGAAAGAGGAACATGAAAGAGTCATTCAAGGGCAAACACACTAAATGTCAAGTGAGCAACATTGTGTCATGAAAAAAGCTCATTACAAAAAAAATTGGCCATTACCATATGTGTGCTTCCTCTGGGGTAGATGCAGGAAATTGCATCTTGAAACGAAACAGGAAAATATCTTAATACTGGGACACAAAAACCTCAAATTGGAAACGAGAAAGGTCACTCAATAAAGCTCCATGGAATATTATATTCAAAATTGCCCCAAAATGTGAAATGAAAGATCCTCAAAATGAACATTCGATTTATTAGATTACAGTTCACAATAAGCATGAAACTGACTTTTATTAGAGAATATCCCCGCAGAGGTCTTGCGCAGGGATTTCTCAAATTATACATATTGCTATGGAAAGGGGCCAATAATGCCTTTTTTGTCATTTTCTGCTGATAGCAGTAATCATATTTCAATAAAGCCAGTGGGTATCCACCAATAAACATTAACAAAATTTCCTTTTTAAATATATTGTGTCACATTGCTTTCAATAATAAAAAAAAATATTGATGTGCAGATTCTACATGTTATCTGAATAGTTGATGGTGTTTATAATAATAATAATAATAATATATGCAATTTATATAGCGCACATATCCACTCTCATTGCTGAGTGCTCAAGGCGCTTTACATTATTATCACCCTGGCTTTAGCCCGGCAGCCACCAGCGCACTTGGCATTTCAAGGAATTGATATTCCTGCCAGGTACCCATTCACCTCACCTGGGTTGAGTGCAGCACAGTGTGGATAAATTTCTTGCTGAAGGAAATTTACGCCATGGGTGGGATTCGAACCTACGACCCTCTGGTTGAAAGGCAAGAGTCACGACCACTACACCACGGCGCCTCCACATATAAATGAAGCTGAGAAAATATTGGGCTTCAATACCAAAGTTTGCTGCTTCTAACTAGCAAAAAATGTAAAATATTGCCTCCATTGGAGTGATGATGCTTAATTCCATTCTTATAGATATTTTGATTGTGCACTTTTTTTTGCATCCTTTCCTGATTTTTCATCTATTTGAATATAACTACATGGGAAAGACAGCTCGGTTTGATCATTTTTATAATTGCACCACACAAGGTTTTACCATGCCTTTAATATGGATCTTAGTACCTTTATCACATACTTCACACTGTCTCATTAAAATCATTGCTTGTCATTTCAACACAGTTTGAAACACTTCCGGAAAGTGCCATTTCAGTCTAATTGTTTTCCCCTTTTTTCTCAAGGGATCTATAGAAATAGCTAACTTTTAAAAAACATTTCTATTTTTATTTTTTCAACCTTTGTCAATCTCATGAAGGTCCATCATCTGCCTTCTGAAATTACCCCTTCCTCCCTCACTCCGCCCACTCTGCTGTAATTAATTATGTTTTTTTTCTTGAAAAACTTTAGTGTAAGCTTTTTTTAAAATAAATTAAGTAAAAAGACTGCAGCTTGTAGACGAGGTGAATGACCAAGTGGTCACTACAAATATAGAGTTATCAAATGAATTGAGGAAATTCAAGCAAATCTACTTCCCATTCTCCAACTTATTACAATTATCATATCCATGCACAGTTTATATCAACATGTTATTCTTTTTTGCAGATTTCTTAATGACAACTTGGCTAACTTAACCTTATGAGATTGTTGTTGGGGCCCTAATGTGTTGAAAGTCATTACCAAGTTTGTTTGTATAATGCATGTTTTGTATTGCTTCATCTATTTATCTAAACAATAAAAAATAATGAGTTGATATTGGGGAAGACATTGTAGTAGCCATGACTACACTTATCCACTATCAACTTGAAGTTTCACTAAATTATAAAAATTAATTCCCTTATCCACGACGAAACTTTGATGGGATTAATGCTGAGATGTAGTCATTAAAACAAAACTTCAAGTTCAGGGAATAATTTACCTGGTATCGCATCGCAATTTGCTACGCATTCTAGTATGATTGCTACACAAAAGACATTTTGTTTAGCATCTGTTTCACATAGAACTGTACAGTAAAGTGTTGGAAATGTTTCCTCAATGTTTAAAAATGCAAATCAAAGGTGAAAACTAAAATTGTTCCCTGAAGTTAGTGAAACTACAAGAGAAACGAAAGGGCGCCTCATGTCAGTGACCTGGGAGGTGTTTCACCAAGATAAGAAAGACTTTACGCACGACTTTAAGTTCGACTGGTATCACTTTTAATGATAAATGATAAATAGCATTACGCGTATTCAGCGCAAGAACTGATACCAGCCGAACGTAAAGTCGTACGTAAAGTCTTTCTTATCTTGGTGAAACACCGCCCCGGCATTAGTGGGAAGAGAGCATTTGTTACATAGTTAACAAACAGGAATGTCCGGAATATGTTAATACGTAAAATGACAGAGCAAAATCCTTTGTCACTGAACAGTGCAGAATGAACAAAACAAAACCCAATTGGACTCAACTTCAACTTCCATTGATTGCAGCGGGAGAGCATTTTGTGAAATGCACTTTATCAATGTAGTTAAAAAAGGCGAAATGTATTACAAATCAGAATAAGGATTACAACCCCCTCAACTCAACCTATGACATCATCAAACATCAGGATTTCGGTGGAGGAAGAGCATTCTGTGATAAGCCCCTTTAAGTATTTAGTTTGAAACAAAAAGTCAGGAATATGTTAAAAATATAATATGACAGAGCAAAATCATTTGTCACTGGACAAATCAGAATGAACATAACAATTCCCTATCCACTCAACCTCAGGCACATTTGATTATCAGGAATGGCGCAGAAGGAGAGAGTTTTGTGTGATACGCACCTTTAACTATCCAGTTTAAAAAAAAAGAAACAAGGTCAGGAATATGTTAAACCATAATTTGACAAAGCAAAATCCAGTGTCACTGGACAAATCAGAAGGAACACTACATTCCCCAATCCACTCAACATTTGGCACCATTGATCATCAGGAGCGGCGCGGAGGGAGAGAACTTTGCAATATGCACCCAAAAAAACCTTAAGACATATGGTAAAATGTTATTTGACAGCGAAAAAATCCTCTGTCACTGGACAAATCACAAAACCCCAACCCACTCGACCTCCAGTACTATCGATCATCAGGAATGGCGCGGAAGGAGAGCATTTTGTGTGATACGCCGTGGCATTAAGGGGGNAATGTACTCCAAAAGCAAGTAAAATAGGAGAAAAATACGGATTTCTGTTGGCAGCTCTGCAATGTGAGTAAACATATTTTGGCAGAGGAAAATCCTTTTGTCACTGGACAAATCAGAATGACCATTACAATCCACTATCAACTGAAACTACTGTACTAATAATATTACTATCGATCATCAAGAATTTGATTTGATTTGATTTATTTTATTTCCATTTCAATATCATTTTCACAATTTCAACAACAAATTATAATCATTTGCAAGAAAAACAAAAATATTTACAAAGACAGGTCATGAACCATAATGTTTGAAAAGCAGGTGATAGAGAGATGGAGCGGAAGGAGAGAATTATGTGTGATACGCACCTTTGTTACATATAGTTTTAAAAAATTATGTCATAATTATGTTAAAATTTGATTTTACAGAAAAAAAATCCTCTGTCACTGGACAAATCAGAATGTAGATAACAACCCCTTCAACTAAACCTACGGCATCATCAACAGTCAAGATTGCAGTGGAAGGAGCAAGGTTAGGAATATGTTAATGTGGACTTTGAAAAACCAAAATCTTTTGTCACTGGACAAATCCCCTATCCCTCTAACCTACAGTATCATTGATCATCAGGAATGGCATGGAAGGAGAGAACCCCCTAAAAAAAACTTCAGAAATATGGTAAAATGTTATTTGACAGAGGAAAAATCCTCTGTCACTGGACAAATCACAAAACCCCAACCCACTCGACCTCCAGTACTATCGATCATCAGGAATGGCGCGGAAGGAGAGCATTTTGTGTGATACGCCGTGGCATTAAGGGGGTGATCTGGCGGCGTAATGGCAGTAATTAGTCAGAAAGAATGGGCCAAGATTGATCTGTGGCTGGTGCTAAATCAGGTTAAGTACCTCTCTCACGTGCCGTTGTTGCTGATCCAGCTCTCCCCGAGAACGGTACTATAAAGCTGGAAGAGAAAAAAAAATGGACAAAGAGAATAACTGCCCACTCAAGCTTTATTAATGGCTCTAGAAGGTAAAAGAGAGGAAGTTTTGTGTCATTCAGCAAACATATTTTGACATCTGTTCTACATCTACTTACAGAATAACTGAGAGGGAAATTTCTTTTCTTTGCTTGAGCCACTGTAATGGGTTGAATGAAAAGTCCTTTGTTTTGTCCAATTGTTTTGTTCTTAGATTTCCAAGTGAAAGCTGCCTGGTATTGGCCTCAGAAGAGGATAACTGCTATTTGCGTACAGTAAGAATGAGAGAAGGGGGCTTTACAAATTACCCAATAAACCTTTATTCACAAATGTCTCATGGGTCATAAAACTACTGTTCTACTGTTCTAGTCTACAATGAATCAGGCTCGTGTGACGTAACGGCTGGAGTTCCATTGAACAGAGGCCAATGGATCAAAGTTTGAGAGAAAAATACCAAATGGAAATTCCCATTTTTGTGCTATGCACTCAACACGTAAGAATTGATAGGGATAATATCCATGTTTTAACATGTAGGGCTCATTGGATGCAGAGTATTTTTTAAAGGGAAATGACATAGGAGCACTTACATTAAAAAAAATCTTTCTTTCCCCCACCTCTTCTTCTTTTACTATCCCTATCATAACAATTCATTAATAGCATGGATTAAAAAAAAACAGGAATATTTCTACACACTAGCAAAATAATAAAATACTAGATTAGACGAGAGATTGAGTAAAATTTTGCCAAAAAAATGGCAAATGAAGGTACCTATTTTCAGCCTAGGCTGGATCCTATATTTACGACATTCTTGCTTGACTCCCCTCACCCCTAAACCCAATTAACATTCATAGAAAGTCATTTAGATTATACAGGAGGAAATGATTTGCCCCAAGAAATTATTGTTTACAATTAAAAATTACGGATTAAAAATAATGTTAATCAATGAAAGAAAAGAGAAAAGAGATCATATCGGAAAAAATGATTCACCCCAGAAAATTGATTATAATTAGAGATTACTAATTTAAAGTAATTAATGGTTATCAATGAAAGAGAACAGCGAAGAGAATCAAAGGACAATGACCATCACAGATACAAATAAATCCCAGCGACAGACGTCCTTCCGGCTAATTAGATCTAAATGGACCAAGGCATGAGCAACACACCAAGATAAGGATTAGCAAATAGGTTCAAGAGGTCTTCAATTTGCACCATAGCGTAATTACCTTGCCAACATGCCAATCACGCTAGATGCATTCTAATGGAGGTATCATTACGTAGGTGAGTGGTAATGGACAGAGAGATTGAAATAGTCCTTGATCCATTTTATCAATTGAGTGCAAAAAGGGCACAAATTCTATTTTAGACATAACAAGATAACATCATTCTAAATTTGAACACATGCCTAACGTCCAAGCACAGTTTTGGTAGGTGTTAGAAATATTTTGTGTAGTTTTGCGTTATGAAATAGAACGAAAGAGACCACAAGGAGATGTTTTATCAAATGTTAACAATTTTACCATAAGTTTTTGGAAAAAGAAAATGTAGATGACATTTGACAATTTAACTGTTTTATCTCCTCTTCTTTCAAAAGTACATTCAGAGAAAACTTGAATATTTCATCAACTAAAATCATAGTATTTAAAAAAATGGTTTACATATTAAAAATTGTATGTAGCTCAGATTACAAAGTGTAGATAACAATTGAATAAATCATTTTAAACCAAACATAAAAGTCTAAAAGGCAAGTTTTTCAGAGCTAGAAATATTATTTAGCTTCCAAATTCCAATACTTGCACATAATAAAGTCATTAAAAATGTTCATATCTTACAAAGATAATTATTAGATTTTTATGCAACAAGAAAATTATTATGTGATTTAGATAGTTGAATCCTAACCAAAACAACACTGAGACTTTAACACCTTTTGAGCTCTTAGCAAATGATCAAATATCTAGTTATAATTTGCTCCTATTTGAAATTAAAAAATGCTCAGCATTAGACATAACCAATAAACTGACAAGAAGGGGATAATTTTTCATTCTTATACATTCAACAGTCAACAGTTAATATGCATACAAACATCATGATATTCAATTAGAATGCTCAAAAGGGAAACATCCCCAAAAGAAATGTAATCAACACCAAGACAAAAATCCATGTCTGACTGTAGTGCATCTTGTAACCATTACCATGAAATTAATCTAATAGGACAGTCTGATGGTGGAAATGATGGGCTTTATTCGATAAAGGGTGTAGTAATATACACTGAACAAGGGATGAACAGCAATCACAAAAGTGGGGATTGTAGCAAGACCCGTTTCCTGTGCACAGATGATATCTGAAATAGATGGGTAGACAGTTTTAAAGCAATCGTCTGACTTTTTCGTGAAATTCATGTTTACAAGAATGTTGAAAGAAAAAAACATTTCACAGTCTTCTTGTTCTTGTTTCATTACATGGGAAAATCTTCAAACAAATTTGAAACAGTAATTTTGGATTGTGGTTAGACAATTGGAGTGTTGCTAGAAAGTTGTAATTGATTGCAAGTTGCAGCTGATCAGAATGCATCAATACAAATAGTTGTTTCCTGCTGGCCACATTACAAGCACAGACTAAGAATGAATGAAAATTTGCATTTCAATTTGCAACTGATTTGAAGTTGATGCAAAGTCAATTGTGACGTTCATGCAACACCACTAAGTCACTCATGACCAATACTGTGGGATTAATCAAACTGGAAAGTGTTACAGTGAAAGATGAGGTCTTTACAAGATAAAGAGATGTAGTAATATAAGCAGCGCAAGGGATGAACAATGGTCACCAAGAAAGTAGAAATGTAGCCAGACATGCTTCCTTTACATAGCAAATGATATCTGAAGCTGATGTTAAGATTCTTTTAAAGGAAACACCCAGTTTTAGGAGAGCAACACAAACTGAACAAGGGATGAACAGCAATCACTAAAGTAGAAAATATAGTCAGACATACTTCCTTTACAGGGCAAATGATATCTAAAGTAGATGTGAAGATTCTTTAAAAGGCAACAGCTAGGTTAAGGAAATGGGCAACAAGTTCTATCATATTTTCAGAGAAAAGGTAGGGGTATACCAAAAGTTATATAAAATTTTGAAGAAACATTTCCAGGATATATTGTTGTATTGCATAAGAAGAAACTTTAAAAAAATAAAATAAAACAACAACTTTAGATGGTTGTAGGAGTATGAGGGTGTTGTTAGAAAATAGCAATTTTTAGGAAAATATCTCCAGCATCTTCTTAGAATCCATATCATGCATTAGTGAAAATGCACATTTCAACTTGCAACTGATTCTAAGTTGATTTGCAATCCATTAAAACTTTCTAGCAACACTCCTAGGTCTCTGGTAACTACTACTATGAAATTAATCAAATAATAGAGCGTCATGGTGAGGTCTGAACAAGATAAAGGGATGTAGTAATACAAGCAGCGCAAAGGACAAATAACAATCACCAATCTGGGAAATATAGTCAGACATACTTCCTTTACAGGGCAAATGATATCTAAAGTAGATGTGAAGATTCTTTAAAAGGCAACAGCTAGGTTAAGGAAATGGGCAACAAGTTCTATAATATTTTCAGAGACAAGATAGGGATATACCAAAAGTTATGTAAAATTTTGAAGAAACATTTCAAGGATATAGTGTTATAGTGCATAAAAAGAAACTTAAAAAAATAAAACAGCAACTTTAGACAGTTGTAGGACTATGAGGGTGTTGTTAGAAAATAGCAATTTTTAGGAAAATATCTCCAGCATCTTCTTAGAATCCATATTGTGCATTAGTGAAAATGCACATTTCAACTTGCAACTGATTCTAAGTTGATTTGCAATCCATTGAAACTTCCTAGCAACACTCCTAGGTCTCTGGTAACCACTACCAGAGCGTCATGGTGAGGTCTGAACAAGATAAAGGGATGTAGTAATACAAGTAGCGCAAAGGATGAACAACATTCACCAATGTGGGAAATGTAGCCAGATAGACTTCCTTTACATAGCAAATAATATCTGAAGTTGATGTGGAGATACTTTTAGAGGAATCATATAGGTTCAGGAATCAGGTAATATGTTTGAAGTGGAAATTTTGGATTCTAATAACAGAGGAAGACTTATAGTTATATTTACACAAATATGAATCAATTCTTTGAGGTATTATTAATGGGATGATAAGAAACTTTTAGATGAATTTTCAACTTCAGTGATTTTCAAAAGATGTAGTAGAATATTTTAGGTGAATGAAAACACATTTGTGTAAGGAAATGTAGATCCCATTTTAGCACATGGGAATATAGGGTCATCTTGAGTAGATTGGAAAACACTTTTTTTAAGAGAACTTAGAAATTATCTTTCGTGGAATGAATAAAGGCGATAGAAAAGGGAAAGAGGATGGGATTGAAATTAAAATAAGAGAGGAAAGAAACGGAACAAGAATGAAAATAAACGCAAAAGAAAAATTGCCGAGATGATATCAGCGCACAGAAGACAGTGATTTAAGAGGAAATAAGAAGAGGAAAGAAAGAGATGAGATTAGAGGGACACTGAGAGAAAACAAGAGAAAAGGAAACAAGATGAAGTGGGAGAAGAAATATTCAAGGACAACACAATAGAGAACAAAAAAGAAGATGAAAAAGAAGAACTGTAATGGAAAAGAACAGGCACACAGAAGCAGATGCGAGATGACGCGGAGTGGGAACAGGAGGGGAGTGACTAAAAAGCTATGAAAAGGGAAGAAGTTGACAGAAACAAAGTAAAGCTAAATAAGTAGAGCATGAAGACATTGTCACGTAACGGATTTAACAAGATATCCATCCCAGCCTCCGTCAACCCCTCTCAAGTGCACAGCCGCCAAACGTGAGGGTGATGATGACGATGAAGATAGTCGCTAACTTTCCATGAAGATGACACGAGGAATAAAAGGGATTCATTTGCGTCACGTCTGCTAATCTACACTAATCACTACATTGGGAGGTGCGCGGCATCAGTCTTGTTTATGCAGCCATTTTGTTTTGAGGCAAATTAGAACATCATTGGCTCAATCAGATTAAAGGCAGGAGGAACTGTTAGTCACTGATTCCCACTTGACAGTTCCAATGATCATCATCATCACGCCATACCCCAGGGTACCAAAATGTCTAGTGCCCTCTAATATAAATCCAATTATCATCATCATGGACGGCACTGCCTGTGTAGGGCATTGGCAACTATAGTCCTACACATTCATCTATCGTCCATAGGTCTAAATAGATTGATGTTATTCATTCCAGTCCAACTGATCGGGGGGTCCATAAATTAATAACGTAGTCAACCAATAGATCTTGTACCGAATATTCTTCCTGTTAGCACTAGGTGTTCATTCCTCTTTTGAAAATAGACTATTCTGTCCCTTTATTCATGTCCACATCAGCTGTCTTGAATCAGACTTTTTTTTCAAACTTCTTCATTAGTTGGATGTTCTTGCTAATTGATGTTCAGTATCCTGTGGATAAATTATTATCTAGAACTAAGCAATCCCACATGCTCATAGGCTTGGGCTCGAATCCTCTAAGCAATCCGAAGAATGTAAAATCATACCTTCTGTTGTTTGATTTGCCATTAAAAATGCAATATTGCACCTTGTTTAGAGACCCTAAACATTCCAGAATATTCATGAGGATAGAAATTTTGAATTACAATAAAGCATGACCATATATTTTCTCATGAGCAAACGCATCATAACAATATTGATCAACTTTCTATATTGAAAAAATATTTGGCTCCGCGGTTTGGTGGTTCACATTTTCATATCTATAATGCATATTTCAGAACGAGTTCTAAGGAGTAGAACTGTCTAGTAACTGGGTTATTATTGCATAATGTATGCATAAAAGTATTGCCTTTCTCCGTTCCACATGGGGGAATCAACATTATCTGCCCTCTAGCTATCTTTCTGGATAGGGTAATCAATACTGTAATGATGTTATAAAGTTGAGTTTGCAGTCAAATATCGTGTGCTGTTTGCATTTAGGCAAAAAATTGTTTGGTTGCCCTCCCATGCTGCTTTTTTTTTAAGTCATTAGTTGGTCAGACATTTTTATTGCACTATTCACACCATTTATGAGGAAAATAAGATTTTAAAGGATGTATAATGAAAAAGAAGCTTGTAAAAATGACTTTTTAGTTCATTACACATGTTCATCTATAATTTAAAAGTTTTAGAGAAAAACAAGAAAAGTTCAGGACATTTTCAAAGAAGGCAATCTTGCATTTGGAAATTTTCATCTTCCATGTTCACAGATCTTAGCAATATCCAAAATGGAAGTAAAGTTTCAAAATAAATTTATTAACTTATATTCAGTGATAGTTGGTTTATATTTTTAATACTTGAATCTAAAATCAGTCTTATTTGGTTCACATTTCCATTTGAATGCAAAATATTGTCATTTAATGCTGTCCACAACTGTCAAAGCAGAAATTTTCAGTTTCATTTTTGCAAATTTTGCTGTATTTGCCTCATGAAAATTTCCCCTCGTATGATGCAAATTCAGATGTGTACAAACACTGTAAAAAAAAAGTGAAAAATAACAATATACTAATTTTTTTAAGCTGGTCCGAAATCTTGAAAATATCTGTACGGCAAATTATTTGGAAATAGATTACAGCCATAAAAGATATATAGATGAATTGGACATGCTCCACTAATACCTTTAATATCAAGAGAAGAAAAGGGAGGTGAGGAGTTTATTCTCCTTGTTATAGCCACCTCATTCATTCTATATTGATAGTTTGTTTATTATGATTGAGGACTGCCGATGGCCACGCATCCATTCTTTCTATCTCCCCGCCATCTGTAACAACAACGCTCAGAGCAGCCCTATTGCTACGCATGACGTACCAGTTCATAAAATGGGCAACTGGGACATTCAGGAATAGCTCATCCAAGGAAATGGGAAAGGGTAAGAATGTAAAATTGGGTTGGCATTGTATGTAATTGGCAAAGATAAGAGAATTGTACGCTAGTGGGTATGTACACCTGCAAAATTAGCCAGTTTTCCTAAGTCACTGGTGGTGTTTTTTAAATTCTTCCGCAGTAAAAAAAAAAAAAAAAAAAGAACAAAGAACAAAGAAGTAAAGAGTAAATCCAGTTTAGACACTTACCAATGAAAAAAGGTCCTAATACTGCTATTCCAATACAGTAGTGACCAAAATATCTGGTTCAGTCTTTTTGAAAAAATTTCATGCACTTTTTTATTACCAGAAATTGTTGTTGTCGATCTTTGGGGGTGTGACTAGAAAGTTGCAAGATATTGCAAATCAACTGCAATCAGTCTGCAATGCTCACAAGACCTACATGAAACAATGAATTCAAAAGGCGCATTTTGATAAACTGCGACATTCAATCAATTGCAACTTTCTAGCAACACCCCCGTAGATATAAATGCAATATAGTACAACCATCTTACTAGAAAAATCAGGACAGTTGAGAGGCATGCAACAATAACAATGCTCAGAGCAGTACAAATACTGTGCATGACGTACCAGTTCATCAAATGGGCAACTGGGACATACAGGAATAGGGAAATGAGGTGACCTGGGAAAAGGCGACAAATAGATGGGCTAAATGTAGATATGTCTTATATCCAAGTCCTGTATAGCTTGTACTAAGTTTCTATAGAATACAATTTGTATTTAAATAAATCAATAAGTACACAAGGAACAGAAATTTATCACAATCTCATAATTAGTCCAAGAATTGTTTTGATGCCCTCGAATGCCCTTTAAAAAAAAAAAAAAGGATGTTGATAGGTCTGAATTTGTATAAGAATTTACGAAATTCATGAATAACTTACAATGGGATGAAATACCAAAGAACATTTGTAAACGTCTGTTTGAATGTCAACAGCAATACACAACACAGTTAAAATCGTATTCTGCTTGATTTTCTCAAATATGAGGGAATAATTTCTACAAAATTATTTAGATTGTGACCAAGGAATTCCCTGTCCACAGAACAAATTATTTCATTGTAACACCCTGTAAATTGCAGTGCAGGTAATCTATCGATGCGGCACGGCAAAATGATCAAGAAAAAACATAAAAACGGCTGACATTTTATGAGGCCATTACCTTTCATGAGCAAGGAGGGTACGATCTAAATGGAAAAACAATGCATCTGCCGCCATTTTGGGTAATATTGGTCATTCTGACGCTATTTTCTCAGGCAAAATCTCCAGAATTGGAGATTGTAGAAATGGATGGCAACTTGGGGCGAATCTAATTTTGAGGTAATGCAACGAAGGGTCCGGCTGTGCTTATTTTCATCTCTTATCTTGAATCAAAATCTAATATCCACTCTGTCTGAGCACATTGCTCAATTAGATTTAGGGAATATTGCAAACCTTTATCAAACTCCATGTCACGAGATAATTTTTTTTGCATGGGGTATGGTTACTGTCTATTGTTTCAAGGCTACCATATGCCATTTGAGTACCGAGTAAAGGTATATGAACAAATGTGTTCCTCAGATTTACTTTGAAAGATGAAGCTTAGTATGTCCTTGAAATAAAGATGGCCACACATACATCTACATGCAAAAACACACAAAATCAGTTGAACTTGAAATGTATACTCAGATGCATGTCTAAAATCAATACAATTTTCTGTGGGACTGCCAGTTCAGTTGTGTAATTCTTTCAAAGTCCTGAAGAAAGTCTCAATGTCATGTGTGATATGCTAGAATTGCCAGGTTACATTGAAATGCAGACACAATGTTTAAAGGGGATTCCTCATTTTATTTAGGTTCAAGTTTTACTCCAGCTGCATAGAGAATTGTCCTTGAAAACAAATTTTAAATTTACATTACCCTTGCATTAAAATGTTGATGAGGAAAATAACTTAGTGTATGTTACTCAAGATTTTTAAAAGTATGTTGATATCTACTTAAGATTGCAGTCTCATATAATTAAACCTGCTAACCTCATATCTGTAAAAAAAATCCCAATATTTTACCACATACATGTACACCCTTCTTAAATTTGGTGCACATTCTAGCACTGTATCTCATCAACTTATTATTCATAACCTATTTTGTCATATCTCTCTTAATTTCACTGAAAAATCGTACAACTTAGCAGATCTGTATAATGGTTGTCGACAAGTTGCACACCAAAAGTTATTCTAGAAAGCACTTTAAAGGTCAAACTTACCCAGTCATTATTCATAATGCGAAAATATATTTTGCTTCATTTTGAAGATTTGTTCTCTCTCAAAATTTCATTGATTAGAGGAGCTTTTCTCATTTTTGGTGGTAACATTGAATAGCAATTAAATATTGTCCTCATATTAGATTCAAATTTCAATTCAAATAAGTCAGCATTGCACCAACTACTTCCTTTGAGCACAAGACATATGTAAATTGATCTTGTATTTTATTCCAAATATACAAAAACAACCAGTAAGCTCTGTACAATAGAATTTATGATAGATTTCTGTAGAGAATAGATTAATATCTACTTTAGATAGCAGTTTCTTTCTACGTATTACACTTATGAGTGCACACACACACACACACACACACACACAATTGCACTCAAATCTATTATACTAACCAATCTTATGATCAACCTATCTTACAAATTCAGATACTCTTTACGAATATGTAATTTAGGTCGTGGTATAGTGGTTCTGACTCTTGCCTTTCAACACGAGGGTCGTAGGTTCGAATCCCACCCATGGCGTCAATTTCCTTCAGCAAGAAATTTATTCGCATTGTGCTGCACTCAACCCAGGTGAGGTGAATGGGTACCCGTAGGAAGAAATTCCTTNTCAATTCAAATAAGTCAGCATTGCACCAACTACTTCCTTTGAGCACAAGACATATGTAAATTGATCTTGTATTTTATTCCAAATAGGCAAAATCAACCATTAAGCTCTGTACAATAGAATTTATGATAGATTTCTGTAGAAATAGGTTAATATCTACTTTAGATAGCAGGTTCTTACTACGTATTTCACTTATGAGTGCACATACACACACACTTACACACACACACACAATTGCACTCAAATCTATCATACTAACCAATCTGAGATCAAATTATCTTATAAATTCAGACACTATACGAATATGTAATTAAGGTTGTGGTATAGTGGTTCTGACTCTCGCCTTTCAACACAAGGGTCGTAGGTTCGAATTCCACCCATGGCGTCAATTTCCTTCAGCAAGAAATTTATCCACATTGTGCTGCACTCAACCCAGGTGAGGTGAATGGGTACCCGTAGGAAAATATTCCTTGAATGCAGTGAGCGCCGATTGGTAGCCATGCTATAGCCGGGTAATAATGCACAGAGTGCTTAGAAACACTTCGTATTAAGGGCTATATATGAATGTTGTGTACTATTATCATTATTATAATTACTTTTCATTTGAAAGTACATTGAAAGACACATTTGACAGACTAATTTTATAAGAGTTCCAATGATTTGTTCAGACAGTGCTACACACATGCTTGACTGTCAATGAATGAGTTTTGTAAAGCATTCACTTCCACTTAGACAGATGAAAAAAGTATACACATATGATGCATCACACACTATTCTGGCATACAATTTTACCATATAATATCTCATAATGCATCTCCTCATAAAAAAGCGGAGAAGCAACATTCATTTTAATTGGAGCATGTATACTCTTGCACCTTTTCTAAAGTACAGCACAAAGAATAAAACAAATGACAAAATAAAGCAATTATCTAATTGGCAAGCCACGTATATTACATCATACTGTTTTCTAACCCAATGTAATTTTTCTTGGCACATTAACCATAAGCCAATAGTACAAGTGTGATTAATAACGTGATGACTAGTGAAAAAGCAAACAAGACATTTTTTGCCTCATCGCCTTGCCAACAAGTCTTCCTAACTAAATGTTCACATAAGAGGAGACATGATTCTGACAGAATGGCGATGTGAAAAGCTTGCCGAGCTGTAATCACTTCTGATGCACCATGATTGGTATTATTAAGGGTCCTTGAGTGATAGAGTCAGGGAGTTAATTGAAAGAAGTCAGAGTATGAGGAGGAAAGAGAAAGAGACAGTGAGAATATATGATGCTTCAGGGTAGATAGAGAAATAGGGCAAAAGAGAATAAAAGTTAGAAAGGAAAATGTTTAGCTATAAGCAAGGTCAAGATGACACTTGTTTCAATTGTGTAATTAAAATTGGATAAGGCCAAGAAAAAAAATGGTTTGGCTATCCTTCACTCACCGAGCCTACAACAAAAGGCCAAACCTCAATTTTATATACAGGAATGTGATATAAGAACTTAAACCAATAGACTAGTTTTGGGAGGATGGCGCTTCAGATATTCGACTAGTTTGCGAGCTGCAGTAAAATTATTACCCAAATGCAGCTTTTCAATAGTAAATTAGGGTATGATCATAGTTTGTTTGAATGAAATCAACCTAGAAATGGCTTATTTATCGCAAAATAAAAAATGATGCTGCGGTCGTTCTCCCTTACACAACATGCTCCACGTACAAAATGAATACAAACTCACACACCGCAGAAAATACCACCAATCGCTCCGCCCATTTCGAGCCGACGCTCCCCCGTGCGAAAGCACTGATCACACCGTAGGAATAATGGCTGATTGGCGTGTTCGACCTAAAATACACAATACGAGCAAAACTCTGCTTCTAATTTCGTACACAGATATATTTAGGCTTGTAAAGCAACTTGTGAATACATCAGCTTGTTTCACATCTCTTTCTGCATCCCGATCATTAAAAGCCACTAAAAAAGGTTATTTTGTGTTTTTTAAATTTTGTAAGTAGTATTTACCATGTTAATGAGTTTTACAAATTTGAAGAAAAAAAAATGTTTCCCAACCAACCGACCCCATTTTTTTTTTAATAAAAAGGCATTCATTGAACAAACATATTTTTGAAGGGGCTAATTCAGTGCCCTCTGAAATACAGCTGTACAAGGAGCTACCCTTTCTAAGTATTGAAATGTAATTGGTAAACATAATAAGTAACAATTATTGATTGACTGTATTTACCTAACTTTCAGCCATGCAAAATTAACCTATTATCAATAAACTTAGATTGTGTAAACATAATTTTTTTAATCTTAAATGTTATTTCTCACAACAGGATAGAATTGCTATCAGATTGTACAAAACATCTACAAATAAAGAAAAAATGACTCCCTCTGGTGGATGTTCACTACATTAAGCATTTGCAAATATTAGCAATCACTTTGTCTATTTGCTATCCATGTATGTAATCCATGTTGAATTGAATAGTTCAACACAACAAAATAGACCCATTTCAAACAAAGTCAATCAGTATTTGCCCCATTTCATGTGAAATGCTGAATTTGTATGAAGTAGGTGTATTTGCAAAGAAAGATCATCTCAGTATATGCTTCATATAAAAACTAACATTTTCACTTTTCATGTATGTTCTTGGTTTCAGATCGATGTAAGGATTTGCCTTTGTGCATGGATGGCTCGCTTGTATAATGTACAATCAAGCGTGGCTTCCTGTGTCTGCCCACATGGTTTTCGTCTGCTGACGTCAAACACAGTTGAGACCCATTGCTTAAAGGGGAACCACACCCAGACATTAAATTGCTATCATTAAATGAAGAAGAATCAGCTGAACAAACTGTGAAAATTTGAGCAAAATCGGACAATACATTCAAAAGTTATGAATTTACAAAGTTTTTATTTAGACTCCTCATGGGCTCCTTAAATTTGCAAACGTACAGGCACAGAATGGCTGCCAACATGGAGAACTATTCATTCACTTTGTACACAAAATTTCACATTTTCCTCTTTTTCCAAAAAAGTAGACAAAATTTTGTTTTTTCGGTTGAATATATTATAGCCACATCAATTCTGCAAGCATTCCAGAAAAAACGGTGTTGATTCCTCATTTGGAATATGATATTGATCCATTTTCAATAAATTTATAGACAAAGTGAATGAGTAGTTCTCCATGTATGACATCACAGATTATGCTAATTGGCTATACATTGCCAATTTAAGGATGCCCAACACAGGTGGAAAAAATAACTTTGAAAATTCATAACTTTTGAATGGATTATCCGATTTTGCTCAAATTTTCACAGTTTGTTCATCTGATTTTTCTTCACTTACTGACCGTACATTATTGTCTGGGTGTAATTCCCCTTTAATGCTCCATTATATTCCCCTCTCTTTTAGGGGCATTCCTAAAACTTTATTTATAATTCTTTTGGGGGGGTCTTGCTGAATGACTCAGATTCACGTGATCTGGATGGTGTAGCTGAATTCTTAGTGGAGAATTCCAGAGAGGTGTTTCACCAAGTCGTTCTTAAAGTTACGCACAACTTTACGTTCGACTGGTATCAATTCTTGCGCTGAATGCGCGTAATAATGTGAACAATTACGCACAAGAAGGGGTACCAGTCGAACGTAAAGTCGTGCGTAAAGTCTTTCTCATCTTGGTGAAACACCGCCCAGCACATGATTGTAACCCTTTAAAAAGCCTAACAAATCAGAGAGACAATTCCAAAATGAAAACAGTCTATTGGTGAAACCAAACCCCCTGATATAAACAATATTATTCATCTACTTTGAAAAGGGTAATCAAACTTGTTTTATGCTGAGATTAGATAGTCAATAAATGCGTATAAATATAAAATCTACAATAGACAAACAAACTTTCCACATGCATCTCTTATCTGAGCGCATCTTCCAAATATTGAATTTTTAAGAAGACAGCAAACTGATGGCCAGAAGCTATAAACCATCATCTCGCTGATTACCTTTCAAATAATGTGAAATGGTGCTCACTGCATCCACTAAAACATACCTTGTGCTAATGCTGGGAGTTGCACACATAACATTCCTCTCATCACAAATACATTCAAAAATACATTAAAGGATTAATGTATTTATTGTTTAGACTAGATAGTCAATAAGATCTGATCTTGTCCATAGCGTCAATTTCCTTCAAGCAAGAAATTTAATCCACATTCGACCCACGAGAGGTGAATGGGCACTGGCAGGAATTTATTTCTTGAAATGCAAAAGCGCCCACTTTGCAGCTATGCTATGGCCGGGTAATAATATTGGATACTATTTGTCTTGCGCCTCTGAATAGGTGACTACAGAGATGGCGTGATTAATGTTACATTATTATTACTATTATTATTGTTTCATTATAGAATCTGAAAAAGATAAACATATTTTCCACATGCATCTCTTATCTGAGCGCATCTTCCAAATATTGCATTTTCAAGAACACGTGAGACCTACTGCAATCTCCTGATAGCCAGAAGCTACAAACCATCATCTCGCTTATTACCATTCAAATAATTTGGTGCTCACTGCATCCACTAAAACATGCCTTGTGCTAATGCTGGGAGTTGCACACATAACATTCCTCTCATCACAAATACATTCAAATATGTTATATTGCACTATCATTTAAAGGATTAATGTATTTATTGTTTAGACTAGATAGTCAATAAGATCTGATCTTGTCCATAGCGTCAATTTCCTTCAAGCAAGAAATTTAATCCACATTCGACCCACGAGAGGTGAATGGGCACTGGCAGGAATTTATTTCTTGAAATGCAAAAGCGCCCACTTTGCAGCTATGCTATGACCGGGTAATAATATTGGATAATATTTGTCTTGCACCTCTGAATAGGTGACTAGAGAGATGGCGTGATTAAAAATAAAATATTATTAATAATATTATTGTTTCATTATAGAATCTGAAAAAGATAAACATATTTTCCACATGCATCTCTTATCTGAGAGCGTCATCCAAATATTGCATCTTTAGCAACAAAGCGGGCCTACTGCGATCTCCTGATAGCCAGAAGCAACAAACCATCATCTCGCTTATTACCTTTCGAATAAATGGTGCTAACTGCATCCACTAAAAGAGGCCTCGTGCCAGTTTCCTCCTATGACAAATACATTCACACATGGAGTAATGTATCATTATTTCATGCATTTTTTTCAATGTAGATAAGCAATTCCAGGGGCTTAAAAGGGCTGCAGCTCCCTGAATTGAATTTGAATTGAATTGAAAGCTAATAATAAAGGTTCATAACACCTTACTCTTCATTCATAAATCGTTTATGTACTAATGAAAAAGCATCAGCACTGGAAAAAACCCTTTTCTGCTCCCATTTAGAAAAATAACAGGCCACAAATTTTCAGATACAAAATTCAATCACTGAAATAATCCCTTACTTTGTAAACTTTATTAACTAAGTAGCAAAAACAATTTCTATTCTTATGACAATAACAAACTTAAATTTAATTTAAATGAAGGAAGAAAACGAGTTACAATCTGAAGCGAGATTAGATTTGGCTACCAGTTTTACAGCCATGTTCAACATCCTAGTATATTTTCATTTCCTGCAAACTTTACTGCAAACCAGTAACATTCTTCATGATTACAAAATGAATCACACTACACTTGTCTATCACATATTTTTGTTCAGATAAAAGGTGCTGAAGCTTTTGATCCAGCAGAATCTTAATCATAAGCAAACTGACATTTATTATTTTTCCATGAAATATCATCACAACCAATTTCCCCCATCCACACTTTCCTCTTCTGCTATGAACTGCGCTTGCAACAAATTAAAAATCCTGCGACCCCCTTTCCTTGCGACAGGAGGCCGAAAAGATAACAAGTACTTTGGCGGGACAGATGCAAGTTAATTAAACAGAGCGCTTTTGCTTGGAACCTAATCAAAGAGCCGCTTAGAGGGACAAGCTACAGTACCTGGCATTTATTTGGTAGATTATTCTATAATCTTGGGAAGCTTGGGTAAGGAGGGCAGGCAAGTCAGATCTAATCAAATGGCGACTGACCAGGCTTTATGAGGTTATTTGTAATAGTCAGGAGGGTGAAGAGTCATGAATATTAAGATGCATAAAAATTGATGACTTTTTTTAGCATGTGTAGTTCAAGCAAGGTAAGATGTAAATAAAATGAGAGAAAGTCTTGGGCTGTGTTTATATAGTACGATGATTGAGTTTGAAAACCTGTTGATTACAAAATCACGTTTGCGTCTTTATGATTTTCGGATATAAATGCATTTCAAAATGCAATCATAAAACGCAGAAAAAGATGGATTGTGAAACGTGATTCTAATATAATTGTGATCGTCATGTCACAATCAACGTATCGGAAAGTAATATTATTATTAATCTGCAAATACATTTTTAGAATTTCCAATAAGCTGGTACAAGGAGACCTTGTTAATGCAGAGATGATAACTGTTCAGTCATACGCATTAGGCGTATTTCCATATAAAAAGCTTTCATTAAAAGTGAATGGCTGAGAATGTGGTTATTGATGTCACGTTTTCTCACATTCTTGTTAAGCTGTTGCATCAATTCCATTTCGACCTCATGCATATTTCAGAACGGTTGCAGCTATGTAAATGGTACACTTGGTTCTTCGTGTTGTTCTTCTATTTGCAAGTATAACTCATGAATAACTTTTGAGCATCTTGTTGGAATACAATGCTGGTCAACATGTACGTCAGGAGTGGGATTGAGGCAATTCAAAGCCCGCAGACATGTGGTTAACCGTTCAACCACTGGGTCGAAACCTAAAACCTCAGAGCTTATTCACTGTGCCTGCCTATCCTTTGTGTATTCAAGTTCCTCCAATGTGAGAAAAATAATATCCTTCTGCAATTGGTTTTAATGGTAAACTTGGCTCGAAATGTTTAAGCTATTCTTAATGTGTAGATAGCCTACGTACAACTTTCAGACCTCTTGTTGAAAAACAACCCTATTCAAAACATACGTCAGGAGTGGGATTGAGGCAATTCAAAGCCCGCAGACATGTGGTTAGCACTACAACCACTGGGTCGAGACCTGAAACTTCAGACCTTATTCACCCTGCCTGCCTTCCTTTTAACTCCATAAATCAGATAAAAGTAATGTCTGTCCGCAAATTATTAATGGTGAGTTTGGGTCTAAATGTTTAAGCTATTCTTAAGTTTGTGAAAAAAGATTATGTATAACTTTCAAACATCTTGTTGAAAAACAACCCTGGTTAAAACATACTTCAGGAGTGGGATTGAGGCAATTCAGAGCCCGCAGACGTGGTTTGCACTTCAACCACTGGGTCAAACCTAAAACCTCAGACGTTATTCAGCCTGCCTGCCTGCCCTCTGTGTACTCAAGTTCCTCCAATGTGAGAAAAATAATATCCTTCTGCAATTGGTTAATGGTAAACTTGGGTCAAAACTTTTGAGCTATTCTAAAACTTGTGTAGATAGCCTATGAATAACTTTCAGACATCTTGTTGAAAACAACCCTATTCAAAACATACGTCAGGAGTGGGACTAAGGCAATTCAAAGCCCACAGACATGTGGTTAGCACTTCAACCACTGGGTCAGACCTAAAACCTCAGACCTTGTTCACCCTGCCTGCTTGCCCTTATGTGTACTCAAGTTCCTTCAAATTGATGTCTAACAACCCCTGTATCTGAATCCCGTTTCCGCGAGGTGCGCTCTGTCAATATCCAAGACGAAGGGAGCCCCGGGATCATTCGACCCGGCATGGCAAACAGCGCCTCCGCCAAGCAGACTGGCTGTCACCTCCTCCTCAAATAAAACGGAACGCCGGCAGAAAATTGAAAGAAAATATTGGGTAAATTCGGCCGTCGTGATCCCAATCTTTGGCTGCGTTAATCCAGCGGTGTACACACCATACAAGTGAGTAGATTTAGGTTTTTGATAGGTTAGGGTTGCATGGAGGAAAAAATCATACAAAATTGGTATTTAAGAAATTGGGACAGACAGAGTGGAGACTTGTACTGTGGAAAGATCATCGCGTGAGAATGTACAGTATTTGACTGCTCCTACTAAATTAATACACGGTTTAGTATTTCTTCATTTGAAAAGAAAATTATTTTACATCCACAATAACAAAAAAAAATCAAGCAAACAACTTTGATGTTGTTCACAATTTATTTGATCAATAAAAACTTTAAAAGAGAAAAAAAAAATCACTTTATGGTACGATTTTGTTTAAATGTGTAATTGCATGTGTGATTAGAATGGTAAAAGTGTTGGAACCAAGATGGTTCAATGTATATGTGACAATTTAGTGCACATCTCTGTGGTTTCCTTTTTGAAAATTCATGAAAATGCAAATAAAATTAAAATGGTAATCATGGTTATACCTTACAATATTGAGATTAGGCATGGATTTAAATTGGACATAATCCAGGCAACATTAAGAAGATAGCAGATAATTTGCCCATCCCTTTTTTTTTTAAATCTAGCCCGAATTAGGGAGATGGAAAGCACCCTGTTTGTTTGTAAAAAGATTATTGAGATTTATCCCTTCCCTTCAATTTTCAATCCTCCCTTGATAAACCAAGAAATAACCCACAATCTTATTTTCAATGCAGGTATCTATCAAGATGATTCCAACCAAATTGGAAAAAAAAATCTTTGATTAATTTTCTGGGCTATATCTAGAGCGGTACTTTGATCTATTCAAACTTGCAAAGCAAAAGTCCCATTGGCAATTTGGGTTAGGTTTTCTCTCTCGTTATGATCGGTGCATAAAAGCAATTACTTTAGGGTGTTCATCATCTTCTAATGTGAGAAAAACAAAATTTCCATTTCACACAATACACATTTTATTGTTCTATTTAAGAGTGGAATAGTCTGAGGCAAGAGAAAATTATATATCCCTTTTCCAGGATAGGAAATTGAAATTTTGCAAAATATGAATACACAAAAGGATCTATCAAGTATCACCTATTTGTTGTTTCCTACATTTTTTGGCTATATAGACTCTCACTATTCATCCCCTCTTTTTCTTTTACGCAATCATTGTATTAATCTCCCTCTCTCTGTGATCTTTTTCATTTATGCTTCACACTCTTCATCTTCAATCCTCCTCCCTCTCTCTGTCTCTGTCTCTCCTCTCTCCTCTCTCTTTCTCTCTCTCTCTCTCTCTCTCTCTCTCTCCTGTGCACTTTCTTGAACTTGAACTTGAACTTTATTTATATAAAAAAACAGCCATACAACAAATATATTTTACATAATTACATACACAGCATGATACATCGTATGATATGGTTAGAGGATAAACGGAACGAGAAAATAGCATAAATGCTAATCAAGTCTGGCACCTTTAAACATCTACATGAATTATAAAATAATTAATCTTGCAAATAAGATAAATAATGAATTATATATTTTTATATTTATTTCCCTTCATATGATGAATCCTTTCCTCTGTTAGGCCCCCAGAAATTGTTTGGATGCCCTCAAATACTAATTTGACAAAAGAACGTTCATCATTCAAAAAAGTTTTTAAAACTATTTAATTTTTTCAACCCAATTCACACAATTCATTAGGAAAATAAGGCTTGGAAGGGAGTGAAAAGCACCTGGAAATTACTTTTCAAGTAGTATTTCATGTGTTTACCTATAATTTTGCTTTGATTTTGAAATTTGAATGAAAAGTATTTTTAAAAAAGGGAAAAAAAGTTTAGGTAAGGCCATTTTCAGACGGTTGCGTGCATCTAAACAGTTTTTTTGCATTATTCTCTTTCTCAACCCCTCTCTATCAGTTTCACGTCACTCTACCCATTGAGAATCAAAGAACCTTCTAACATAAATGAGAATATATCTCAACAATGATTGGAAATGGCATTGCACCTAAAGCTAGGTCAATATACAAATACTGATACTGATAGGGGGCATCCTTTCAGGTTGAAAGCAAATATTTTGACCTCATTGTATGCTCAGTGTTGGGGAATGTTGTAACGTACGCAAAAACTACCATAATTCACAAACATCTATCTGATTTTTCATATCATATAATTAACTTTATTCCTAGAGTGAAAAGCATCATTTTATAGAAAAAGTATAATTTTGAAGTATTTCTAGCGAGGTAAACAGAGTATTGTACCTTTAGTCCATTATCAAACAGGCAAAGATGAAAAAAAATTTTTTTTATTCATTTACATATATTTATCCATTTATTGACTTGTTTATTTAACTACATATTTCATATCATTGATCTATTTTATTTACTAACAAATTCTTTATCTGATACTGATGTTAGGTCTTTACAATTTTCAGATTAAGAACAGTATAGAAAGTTAGTTGATCAACCAAACACGTGTTCCATACGTTAGTTGTAAAAAAAAAATGATAAAGACAAAAAAAGAGTTTCATGCACAATGTTTGAGACTTGTACTTTAAAAATCAAACAAAACAATATGACAAACCAACAGTCACAGAAGAAATTGTCAGCTCGATTAGCAAGGCACTATAAAAAGAAAACATCTGCAGCTTGGCAGTTCTCCCTTCACTGCATGCCTTTTGACACGGTTTGGAGTGTGAAAGATGGCAGGTTCCTTCACAGAAAACTCAAATCAATAATCGGGTTGAAATTTCATCTACTGTCAGGGAAAGAGAGATTCGCTTTGTAGCTAAATCCATACACAGGTTTCAAGCCATTGAAGGGATGCATGCCAAAAACAAAACAAAATGGTATAAAACGAGGAGTATTAAAAGCAGAGTGTTTTTGTGAAGCAAATTGCAGATTGACATATGGTGTTAATGTGATACTTTTGTTTATCAGATTACTTCAACGTCTGTTATAGAACTTTTGTCTTGAAGATTAATTTTGATGCAGTTAATTTTGAAATATGTACCTTTATACCTCCCTAATGTACACGGTCAAGAATCAAAATTTCTTCATTAGGGTCCACGCAAACAACCACATATTAGAGGTGTACTAACCAAATGTGAAGTATTAATAAATAATAATGATAATAATTATGGTGGCTACTTGTATAGTGCACAGGTCCACCTTATCGATACTCATGGCGCTGAAAGCTTTACACTCACTATATTACCCGGCTCTACTTATTATCCAGCATAAGGTCTATGCTAATATTTTGCACAGCTATTAGTATTAGTATTACTTAAGATTTAGAATTTGTATAGGAACAAAAATAAACACAAACTGTAAATTCAATTTTTGTCATATCTGTGATCTTGAGTTGCACAAAAATATTTAAAGAATGATAAAATGTCATTTCTCTTGGGCCCATGTTAACCCATAGGCCACATTTAGCTTCTTCGGGTCTTAATACTGCGGTAGTTCCATTAGGATTTTTGCACAACTACACACCTCTAAAAGGAGTGCTCTATTTTGTGTAAACTTAGGGAGTACTCACAACATTGAGAGAATGTTTTCTATTGTTTGCAGTGCCTAAGCTGGTGGTCTTGGCTACGAAATCCCTACCTCCAGAATCAATTGAACTAAAATGAATGACAACAGATCTTTTACTTATCCAAATTTGCCATGCATCTTTCTGTATCTGCTTTGATATTTAATATTAGCAAGTAGCTTGCTTGAGGTATAAACATTGGGTATAAGGAATACAGAAAAACATAATTTATTCCATGCTATCAAAAACCAAGAACACAGCATCTTTTCACAGCATCTTGGAAATGCATTATCTTCTCTAATTGATACACTACAAGTCATTGAATAGCAAGTTGAAATGGAAGAATTGTCCGTAACCCTCTCATATGACAAATATATACAATCTGAGCAGAAACGGAATACCAATAGTTTTCAATGGCAGGCAAGAAGAGCTGTCTTGTCTATCTTGGGGAAAATTGTCCATTTTGTCAAAGGATTCTCTGAAAACTAAAATAAGCCTGCAAACCTATATGACTATGAGAAATGTATACCATCTGAGCAGAAACTGAAGACCATTAGTTTCCAATGGCACAGGAAGAGGAACTGTCTTGACAGTGGCTATGGGGTATCTTGGGGAAAATTTTCAATTTTTTCCAAGGATTCTCTGATAACTAAAATAAGCCTGGATACCTGAATTAAAATTTGATGCACAATTAGTCATCAGTGAGTCAGATACGGTTTGAGAGAAAAAGAAACATGATCATTTAGATGGAATCTAGCTGTACATTGGAATATTTATTCCACGTTGACACAATTTTTGTTTACCGTTCTTGAGAATAACAGGATTATGCTCGTGATTTTTTTTCACAGCACCTCGGAAACGGTATCAGTAGTCAATCGGTATTTATCCATGTTTGGATAATGCAAGAATTATCTATCTAACACATAAATCATTTAATTGAAAAGTACAGGAGATTACTAATTTTTTATCTAGAATACGAAATTACGAAATAATGCATTTTTTACCACAGTTTCTTGGACCTTTAAACTTTTGTTTATCAAATTATATTATTCAAATTATATTTTTCAATAGAAATGATCAGCACAATCTTTATATTGGAATATACACGTTTACAGGCATAACTTGACAACAGGAATCAAGAAAATAAATAAAATTCAAATTCAAATTCATCAAATGCGTTTATTCAATTTTGTTAAAATGAAATTTGAATAACCCTAACGAATTTGAATTCCGGAAGATCATTTATTGAAAAGTAAGGTAACAGGACATTTAATGTGATAACAAGGCAAAAGTACATCATAACAAAGTGACAAATGACATATTCCACATGCTTTGTTTTGCAGGCATGCATTTGTTAGGGTTTGATTCCTGAACAACGTAAGACATTTAAAAATAATTTCTAAAATTAGTCACTAAAATTCTCCAAAGCATTTGTAATGACATGAAAGAATCCACGCAAATATTTGCTTTGGATTTGTGACGTCATTTATTATTTGCCAACATGAACTACTTAGACTGAAGTGCAACATCATTTTGCTGAAATTAGAACTAAAGTACATTGATTTTGAAAGTGTTTGCTCAATGCTGGAATTTGTTTTCACTCGGATTTGCGGCTTATTTTTCTGAAGATAAAGCACTTTTCAAAACTTGAAGTCCTACATCTCTTTTTGTAGAATGAGGCAATAAAGACTGGGATAGACAGAGAGATATAGAGATAGAGAGATAGAGAGATAGGGAAGAAGAGATAGAGAGATAGAGAGAAAGAGAAAGAAATCACTTGGTTTTGAGGCATGTATGACCCTGTTTATATACACGGCATATACACACAGTATACAGCATAAAACCAGTTTAATAGAAACCAATATAACCAAAACTAATGTAACTGCAGGTCTACGTGGAAAAAGTGGTCATAGAAGTGAATTTGGAAACTAGTTAAGAAATCCATATCGCAAGATATATTTTTGTGACCACGAACCAATTCAGCCAGTAGTTTGAACACTCAAGACTTGTAAAGCGGCCTTAATCGATTTAACTTTCAGGCGATCTTGAAGCACTCAATGGGAGAGCACAGCAGGGTCTTAGGAAGAGTGTGACCAGCTGGTTGTCCATCGTCATTGAAACAAATCTATTATGCGCGAGGTGGACAAGAAATCCATTTTGTGGGGTGCAACTAGCCTTTCAAACTAGTCCAGTTGAGGACTGAGTGTTCTGATAGCACTCACCTCTGCATATTGACTTACACTGTACACACAGGGACTGCACTTCACTCAACCACAGAGTCCTTGCATAACCCTCTAATATGTATACCCCTCTGATCGCGTGGAGGCGCGATCAGAGGGGTATACATATTCGAGGGTAATGTAAGGACTCTGTGGTCGAGTGCAATGCAGTCCCTGTGTGTTCAGTGTAAGTGAATATGCAGAGGTGGGTGCTATCAGAACACTCAGTCCTCAACTGGACTACTTCCGAAGTTGCTCTGGAAACTTGTTTAGGAGAAGCTGCTCTCAAAAGCCAGGTTTGAACGGGGTCGATTACTGAAATTTGAATCCTTATGCCAGACAAAGAGAGAAAAAGACCTTCAACGCCGCCAAACTAAAAGACATAACCAAGGCTTGAACTTCATTACAACAAAAACAATGATTTAATTTGTTTCTGTCTCAATCAGCTGATTACTGGCCCAACACCACAGCACCCAGTCATGATCAAAGATTAGTGAATTAGAAAATGCATATTGTTTGAAATCGAATAATAATAATAATAGTAATGATAATAGATGCAATTTATATAGCGCACATATCCACTCTGCTGAGCGCTCAAGGCGCTTTACATTATTATTACCCTGGCTTTAGCCCAGCAGCCATTCACGGCGCACTTGGCATTTCAAAGAATAAATATTCCTGCCAGGTACCCATTCACCTCACCTGGGTTGAGTGCAGCACAATGTGGATGAATTTCTTGCTGAAGGAAATTGACGCCATGGGTAGGATTCGAACCTACGACCCTCTAGTTGAAAGGCGCGAGTCACGACCACTACACCACGGCGCCTCCATATGACTATAGGCTTTGCGCAACCTTTCACAAGTACTTAATCAACTAAAAGGGAAATTCATCACCGTAAAACAAACAAAGTCTGAAGGAAAGTCTAGCAATGCTTAGGGTTGAAAAGAAAAGCACTTCTTGCATTTTCTCTCCTCCTTCCCGCTAAGAGCTCAGAATTTTGCATCTCAAGTGCAGACCCCTAGGGGACCAGGGGCGCACTTGTCAAATTACCGCAATTTACATAATCTCACAAGATGGAAGCGACGGGGACTCAGGGGACGCCTGGTATTGTACCAAGAAAATTTCAAACAAAAACAGGATCAGAGGCACGTACCTTGGGTTCACATGAGAGTTTGGCTTTGAAGCTTTGAAACTGAATGAATTGGCTACTTTGTTGGAATTTAGAAGGTACAATCTACCACTTTAATATGTACACATAATGCATGAAGATACATATGCACAGGCATACTGTGTTGTAAATCAAACAATGCACAGAACATACAGGGGATGCATTAGTGAATCGTGTAATATTTTAAAGAAATATTGTAAAGACTTGCCGTAAAACATGCACATTTTTAAAGAAGATATTGTGTGTTCTTCCTTTAGTTTGGAACCAAACAAAAACAAGAAAATGGGAGATTGGGTAGCAAAAAAATTGAATGAAGATGAGAAGGATGGAGCAAGAGAATGGGAGAGAGATAGAAAGAGAGAGAGAAAGATGGAGAGAGAAATACAGAAACATAGAGGGAGAGAGAGAAAGAGGAATAGGGGGTGATGAATAAATCACACATATTTTTTAAAGATAATTTTTTTTCAAATTACTCTACATTTACTTAAAGAAAAAAGGAAATAAAAATGGGTTATATAGAAAAAAAAGAGGGAGGGAGAGAGAGGATGAGAATGATAGAGACAACCTGAGACCAATTGAGGATCTTAGATGAAGCAACTACCCTGCAAACAAATTTGACCTACTTCACACTGCACAGAACATTATGTATGAATATCAGCATATTAACAGACAGTAGTACGTGCTTGCACACTATTCCTGAGATTTCCATTCACAAAAAAATTATCCTATCCCCATATCTGTTTGATGGAAATATTGTTATCGATTTATACTTTAAAGTTGAACTGGATTGAATTGAATTCATGTCCATATTCCACAATATACATACCAGAAAGGATTGACAGAAAATAATACAATGAATAAAGCTGTAAATGTTGTTAATCAAATGCTTACAAATTATACTTAATTAGTTTTGATTGGGTGTATTTTCATATTCCATAATCTTATACAATATAAATCACTTTTGATCTGGGTTAAGATGGGAAACAACTCCCCTGCTAACAAATTTGACCTACTTCGCACAGTACATGCAGAACACTATGTATGAATATCAGTATGTAAACCGACAGTAGCAAGTGCTTATAAAACATTTATGAGAGTTCCATTTAGTTAACCTTATCTTTCTCCTATAAATCTGTTTTTTATTTATGTTATATTGTTATATATCTATACTTTCAGATTGCAGTTGATTAAATAGAATTCATTTCTATTGCTTTATATATATACCAGAAAACATACAACAGAAAATAATACAACAATGAGTAAAGCTGTAAATTATATTGTTCTAATATGCTTGTAATTTATGCATTAAAATGAATTGAATTGGTTTTGATTGAATATATTTTCATACTCAATAATATTCATAATATGAAGCACGTTATCTGTTATAACATAGTTCTTAAGAATGTGATTTCATAGAGATTATACTGTTGAGAGTACAACAGGACCCTGTTTACATCTAAGGAGATACACCAATTTAACAGAAGTAGTTTAGCAGTAGATGTGAATGCTCAGCAACTTTCTTAAAGAGGATTTAAGTGGTCTTCCAAACCAGTTCAAATCCACTTTGGCTCGGAAAACAAGGCTTAGCAAAAGCCACTTTTGACAAGTAAATGTGGACACGATCCAATATGCATGCTTTGATCACAATGTGCAGTAAAATTATGCATTATTCAGTTGCCTGGCGACATAGTATTTGTTTTTGATTTTCTCCAAGAAGTTCATTGATCCATTGTCAAAGCAACAAACCACTTCACGTGAATAAGACCTGAGGTTCATTTCGGAGATGTGAACACTCACAATGTGAACTGGGCCTAAAATGAAAGCTCTGATCACAATGTACAGCAAAGTTATGCATTATTCAGTTGCCTGGCGACACAGTATTTGTTTCTGATTTTCACCCAAGAGGTGCAATGATCCATTGTCAGAACAACAAACCACTTTATGTGAACTGGATCAGAAGACCACATCAGAGATATGAATGCTCACAAACTGGTTTGGGAAACTAGCGCAGGGAAAGCCACTTTTGACAAGTAAATGTGAACGGGGTCCAACATGCAACCGCTGATCACAATGTACAGCAAAGTTATGCATTATTCAGTTGCCTGGCGACACAGTATTTGCTTTTGATTTTCCCCCAAGAAGTGCAATGATCCCACAAAGTCTACATGAGATATGAGGTTACATGCAAAACCAATAAGAAATGCCAACCAGTCGGGGGACTTTGAATTCGATGGTAGGAGGACTCTGCAAGGCTGAAAAATGATATTCAGAAATTACCAATACCTAAGCACGGAGTATTATATTCTGTAGTATGTATGACTCTCTTGGACAAGGTCGCATATTAATATTGACATTAAAATGATGAAATCTCCATTTTTTTTTTTACTCCTCCTTGAGCCCAAATTTGTCCCCAAAATATGACATTAATCATATGTCGATGGTAATTATCAGTGGAAGGCTAGGAAAGTTGTGATTTTATGAGGAACAGCATATAAAATATTTCAATTTATCAGTCAATTTATCTTGAACAGCAATGCTCTAGCCTAATGCTTTTGTGATGTCCACATAGTTCAATACATGATAGATAGATGTATTAATTAGTCAAATTCTTCAAAAGTGTTTTTAACTTTGTGGATTGATTGATTAAGATTGAATGATACTATCAACAAAATGTGTCATATAAGTGTCACGTTTATAGTAAGGACATTAATGAATGTGAAAAAAGTAATTATTAAAAATAACTACTTTCCCAGGAAATTTCCCAGGAAAAATTCCCTACTCTTTTCGAACGAGAAAGCAGGTTCTTTAACGTGCAAATGGTGTTGCTCTCCTTCACACAGGACCGACGGCTTATAGTCTTTACCTCTGTGGAAGCAGCAATTACAAGACATTAAAGACATTAATCATGAAATAGTCTACTCATACTCCATGTTATTTATAATCATTCTGATATTCCTAATAATGGAAACCCACTATCAAAATATTTGTTCGCTTGTGCAACACCCTAAATATTTTGCTAATAAAGTTGTTTGCGCTGCTGATTCCCATATAAAAAAAAAGTCATATTGTACCAAGATAAGCATTTATATATATTAAAAATTTTAGGTTATTTGTGGAGTTACATCATATTTGATGTGGTTGAACAAAAGATCATGCTTTAATTTTCATTGTGTGCAAATATTTTGTACAATGAGATTAATACAAACATTGATTGTAACTGATTATGTAACATCTGGAGTTATTTTTGTTGGATACAAACATACGGTGCATCGAAGTACCTTTTGAATTTTATCAAAGAGAGCACTTTGCATTGTTTATTCATACATCTTGTCTTCCAAAAACTGTTGATTCAATTTTCTCGTGAATGCATTAGGAAAATGTCTGACTGTAATAATCTCTAACCACAACAGATTATATGCTGTCAGAAAATGAGAAGATTCTAAATACAACACAGAGTCGAAGGAGAGATACTGTCTTGTTTTTTTTTATTAAGACACCTCCATTTTTTCCCTTTGGACCAGATTTTCACGGGTTCATGCAAACACCCACTTGAGCATTGTAATCAGTTTGAGTTGGGACTGCCGACTCTGAATATGCAAGAAGGCATTTCCAAACTGTCAGCCATCCTCTCACTACTCCGACGTCCAATCAACGTGTTTCTAAGGAAACGGCACAGAGAATCGATAATCTCTGCTACAATGTAGACAAGAAAGCGACATTCTCGTTATGAGGTTTCTTACGCATCCAGTGACACCTGCATACAATGCAAGTGTCGTCCTTCCCCCGTCCACGCAGATAACGCCATGCCGCTTCTTTCGTCAATGACTAAGAGAGGCATGCATGCGGCCTACTACCCCTCCGTCTGATGGACGCATGAAAAGGTCAGTTGGATTTTAGAGGAGAGAGAACAAGGGCACTTGTTTCGTGATTGCAAATATTGTGACTTCAATACAAATTGTCAGGATGCGCCGCTGCCAGCAGCTGCACAAGCAAAAGGGAATCTCAGCGCCGGACCCCCAAACTCCCAAAAAGCAACTTTTCAATCCCAATAGGGGATAACATAAGAGGTGAAGGCACTTTGCTGACTGCTAACTCTCTCCAAGTCAACCCCGTATCAGTACCAACAGACAAAATTCTGGGTGGATATTATTAGATTGGATCACAATATTGCAACCTAATTTTCATTGTGCAACAAATATGCAATATTACAGGGATATTTCCTGAGAGAAATGAAGATGGAAAAATATCCACACATATCAAGGGAATATGCTATTATAATATCAACTTTTTCAACAAAAATACTATTCAGAAGTTTCTACGATTATGATGAATAGTATGTTTAAGTTGAATGAAATTAGTTTAAAGAAAAAATTCATCTATTAATGTTGCTAGTTCAATTGAAAACTTTAGGGTTTGAAATGTTAAGAATTTAAATGTGTTATCACTTACAAGGGGCTCCCAAAACATATGCCCTAACAATATAGAATTAAAGAAAATCAACAAAAATTAGGGTAGATCGATATATACTGCCTCCGTTCATAAAAACAATTTCCTGCTGCAATATTGTTCCCCACCCTGAAAATCAGTTTTAAACAAGAAACAAAAAAAAATGCCTTGCACAAATTACAAGAATGAGATTTGAGAACTCGTAAATGTCTTGTATGAAAACTGATGAAAAAAATGGCGGGAGATTTACTGGGCCTCAGGCAGCGGCATGCTAAAAATAACCTGATTTTCCATTCTGCTATAATCTGAATGCACTTTGCAGGAAAATCCTGAGACTACTGTATCCAATTTAGTGAGCAAAAATCGAAATATATTCACCACTTTCGACATTTTCACAACGACGCTTTCAATAGCTTGCACATAAATCTACAAAAGCCTTGTTTTCCTGAAGAGTAGGTGGTAATTGTTATGAGGATGTTTTTGCTGGTGAAATTGAGAGGAAATTACAAAGTACCAATTACCAATGTCTGCAATGTAAGAACTGTGGCTAGATTTTTGGGAAGATTTATAAATATTTCTATCACTACAAATCCAACTCAAAGTATTTTATTCATTGTTTCATTAGAAATGTGAGAATTAAAAACATGTGTTCATCATTATCTTTTTAAATTGAACTTTTGTAATTAAGCTCTCTCTTCTTCCATCTGCCCCCACCCTTTTTTTCACTCTCTCTCTCTTGCTCTCTCTCTCTCTCTCTTGCCTTCAATATCCAGTATATTTTCTCCTATCTCCCATTGAGGGTGTGTTCATTGAGTACATGTGTTTTTTACTTTCCCTCTTTCATATTTTTTCATGGTTTCATTATCTTACCAAAAAAAGTATGCTGTTCCACTTCAGCAAAATATCAAAATTTTCACTCTTAAAGACTCTTTAGAAATTATTTATCATTTAGGCTAGCAATACAGCGGCTATAATAGGTTTGCTAAAACAAGTAAATCTATTATTCAAAAGAGGATTAACATTCAAACTCAGAATACAAAATACACCATCAACATTGCACGCACTCTTGAAAGAAGGAACTTCAAGTAGGCTAAAATCTGCCTAGCAACAGATGTAGGTTACATTCCTACTTGTTTACAGATTTTTACCCAGAGATTCTCTTACAGTTCATTTCTGGTAGATTTCATCATTCCAATGAGGCTCATTTCAGGAATGTACAAGGATGGAAAATATTTTCCATGGATGTCTTTGTGAATTACAGAGAGGTGTTTCCTGTAACCTACAAGCTGTCCATCAAATGTATAAATTTACATAATGGTGACCTAGTTCTCGAACAATCAATTCTACTCTTTTCTCTCTCTTTTAAATCTTTCTTTTAATTCTTTCTCTGTTCATATCGTTTGTTAATCTTTGATCCCCTATTCGATCCTTATTTATTTTTTCTTTAAAAACTAGGTACTGCCTTATCTACAAATCTTAACCAATACCATTACTCCATAATCTATTAATCTGCAAACGCAGAGTTTTTTTACTTACTTCTTCCAACAACAAAGACTCATAGATTCTATAGACCAATATAATAATTGATTTATGTGCAAAAAAAAGAAAAAAAGACACCATTACTCCCATGTACCGACATGAATTTTTAATTCAATGGTCCTGTCTTCAGTCTAGTCCTTTGTGTGTTACATCTTCCGAGACTTTGGCCTGACATGTAACTTGGAGATCCCCACTTACCTAGGGAGCAAAACCCTGATTTTAGGGTCAAGGTGCAATGACAAGAAAGATGGAGTAGTCCTATCTAGAATTGTTCTATGATTCCTGGGGAACATTTCTAGGGTGGACTACCCTTGCATCGAGGTGCACAAG
>BQKZ01000717.1:83391-108664 GCA_036244855.1 Temnopleurus reevesii
AAAGAGAGATAAATAGGAAGGTGAGAGAAATACAAAAGAGAAAGAGAAAAATAGGAGTAAGGAGAGTAAGAGAAAAATAGGATAGAGAGAAAGAGAAATAGAAATACAGGAAAGAGAGAGGAGAGAAATAGGACAGAGAAAGTGAAAAATAGGGAAGATAGAGAAAGAGAGACAGAATGAGAGAAATACGAAAGATAGATATAGGAAAGGGAGAAAGGGAGAAGTAGGAAAGAGAGAAAGAGGGAAATAGTAAATAGAGAGACGGAAATAAGTAGGAAAGAGAGAGAGAAAGAGTAGAGATTAAGTAGAGTGCAACTGTCCACTAACAAAATGTGATAGAAGGCCCACACGACTTGAAAGGATTTGCGAGCAGCTCGATCTGACCCTCATGCCCCTAATGGAAAGATTCACTTAGGCCCACAGCAGATTTCATTTAACCACATCTTCCATTTGCTTCATTTTCTACCCTCTCCTTTTATTCCTCTCTCTTCCCCTCGTCTTCTTTTACCAAATTTCACTATGATGCTAGAAATAGGGGTTCATCAAAGCATTATACACAAGGTAATTTCGATGAAGGACGTGAGTATTTAAAAAAATGCAGAGGGGGTGAAAAATAGATACTAGAGTTTATAAAGAAAGAGGCAAACTAAAGCCCCTGTCACATAGGACCCCAGAAGCAACACGATTCACCCCGACCCGTTATTCTGAGGCAGTAACCTGTGAATTAACAAAGAGTCGGGGTGAATCGTGTTGCTTCCGGGGTCCTATGTGACCAGGGCATTAAATATGGAAACAAGCATCAAAATGGGATATCATCAGGGCATCACATACATGGCAACTTTGATGAAGGACACTTTTCTGCTGCAGGCAAAACAATAAAGCTATAAGAAATTGAGTGATAAGAAATCCAAAGAGGGATCAATTGCTAGAAAAGAGGGTAACCACAGTAATGCTTTTGATTGTCTGTGGCTAATTTGATCCCTTTCACTACATTGATAAATTTCACTTTCTCTGTATCTTTATTTTTATTTTTTTTTACTTTTTTTTAAAAAATTTTTTACCAAATTTTGACAATCTTCCAGAAATGGAGTTTTCATTTTCTCTCTATTCAGCCAATCCTAGTTAATGACATGCAAGTGATGTCAAAGTAATTGTACATACCTGGGGGGTGTTCATCAAGATTTGTCTCAGAGACAATTAGTCAGCGCTGACTAAATCCTTGAGTGTGATTGGATGAAAAGCACTATCGCTGACAGTTATTATGGGAACTGTCGGAAAATGACTCCTTGTCGCTGCGACAAATCCCGTAGAGGTATTTATTGACAAATTATTATATTGGTATCATTATGAACAGACAAATATTTTATCATCATACGGAATAGCTGTAATATATTTTCCTCTCATTATTTCCCTTCCTTTCCTTGCTTTCCCACAATTTCTTTTCTAACCAGCTTCCACTATAGTCTATTTTTGAAGACCTCCCTTTAACCCTCATTCTGTCTTCATCCTTCATTAGGCTTTGACTTTGTTTTTTATTCTCCGTCTTCCCTTCTTTCTTTCTCTCCCTCTCTTTGTTTTAGTCAATTTCTTTGATGGCAAATTGCCCTATATCTGCATGAGAGCTTAATGGAGCGAATGAGATGAAGCCATTTATCAGGTTTGTGTTATGCCTCTATCCTTGTACATTTGTACATCTCCAGGATAGCATGCCAAAGGGCTGATCTGTCACAGGGAGCCACAAGCCCTCTTTTTCTCCATTTTTTGTCTTTGCTTTGTTTTATTTTGTTTTATTTTGCATCATTTTTGTTTGTATTTGTTATTATTATTATTATTTATTTGGCAAATTCAAAACAAAACAATTACAGTATAGGTAAAGGATACAAGGATAAAAGAACTAGGTAAATGAATAATTAAATAAGACCAGCAGTTGGTTTGAGAGGGCTGCCGGGGCATGGAAAAGGAGAACTTAATCTTCCTAACCCGCAGGTTTTCCATCCCAACCCTCTCAAAGCAAGTGCTGGTGAAGACACGTAAATACAGAGATTAATATAGAATACATTAAGAATACAATGTGAGCAGTATGATTTATCCAAATGACTATTCAAATGTTCTTTTTGTGGAATTGCTAAGTATTGGAAGTGATAATAAATTTATTAAACGCATATTATGAATTCTTATCGAAATATTAAATATGTTTAGCAAAATATATAAAGCCTCTATAACCCCTTGCAAGTTCTAATGCCATTATATATGTAATTAACAAATAAAATCAAATTTGTGTGTCAGGTCATCTGGGTAAATAGGACACCTAACCATTTAGAATTTCATTTCTTTTTCAGTTCATCAGCCAAATATACAAGAAAGATAAGCCGGAGAAAAAAGTTATAAGTACAATCTGTCCATTGTTATTGTGTAATCCTTGGCCATTTGGTACAAGAGATTTTGACTATGTTATCACTAAAGGCCTTCAGTTCTTATTTGGGTGAATTTTTGAAAATCACTATACATCATACAGCAGATGTAGAAAGAGCATAAAAGAAAAATCAATGTTGCCAATTTTCAGAAGGAATAGTGATTTAATTTGCTCGAAAATATATATCTTGCATTGAATGGGCTGAACAATCCTGCTTCTCTCTTTGATTATGGATCAGTCACACCCAGAGGCTGATCCCACCCTGCTCTCAAACCATTTCAACAAAATTGTAATTCTTACTGTCTTATTACGTTTGAAATCTGTTTTGAGTTATTTTTCTAAATATACATTGTACAAGATTGTACATTGTCAATGATTCAAATACTTAGTTCATATCTCAATTCTAAGATAATTCAGTTTGGCAGCAGGGTGCAGTAAATAATTTCCTGGTATCGCATCGCAATTTGCAATGCATTTTAGCATGATTGCTATACAAAAGATGTTTTGTTTAGCGACTTTTTCATATAGAACTGTACAGCAAAGTCTTTAAAATGTTTTCTCCATTTCTAGAACTGCTAATAAAATGTGAAATCTAAAATTATTCCCTGGTATGGGATCAGCCTGTAGGTTAGTCCAGTTGAGGACTGAGTGGTTTGATAGCACCCACCTCTGCATATTCACTTACACTGTACACACAGGGACTGCACTACACTCAACCACAGAGTCCTTACATAACCCTCTAATATGTATGCCCCTCGGAGGCGCGATCAGAGGGTTATGTAAGGACTCTGTGATTGAGTGTAGTGCAGTCCCTGCGTGTACAGTGTAAGTGAATATGCAGAGGTTGGTGCTATCAAACCACTCAGTCCTCAACTGGACTACCTGTAGGTGTGAATGCCACATTCTCCCTTCCCCAGCCCTCTATACCTCAGCCGCACTGACCACACTGACTTTGCTCCCAAACTGCAAGATATAATTTGTGGGCAATGCATGGAGTTGATTTGTCTCTGGCATGCTCAACAACATGCATCTTATTGAATCAACCTCTGCCATTACGCTGCGCAGAGATGTGAATTGATTGAAAGGTGCATGGTTTGCTATTAACCTATCACCTGCTAGTAAAGCATCATCAGAGTGAAAAGACTATGGGATCTACAGAATTCAGTAGTGAATGGATAAATTCATGGCAAATGGGTGCCTCGACTCAGCCACATTAACCTATTGCATTCTGATAATGCCCCAGTCACATAGAAGCCTGGAAGCAACACAATTTTACTCTTTGTTCAGAGGCAGTTAACTGTGAACTTAACAAAGAATCATGTTCAATCATGTTGCTTCAAGGTCCTATATGACTGGATTTACAAGTGATCCCTGCACAAAGACTTTGTGGGCAATGCATGGAGTTGATTTATCTCTGGCATGCTCAACAACACGCATCTTTCTTATTGAATCAACCTCTGCCATTACACTGCGTAGAGATGTGAATTGATTGAAAGGTGAATAGTTTGCTATTAACCTATCACCTGCTTGTAAAACCTGGTCAGTGCACAAACTCTATGGGAATTACTGATTTCAGTAGTGAATGGATTATTTCATGGCAAATGGGTGCCTTGACACAGCGACATTAACCTATTGTATTCTGGTGAAGGGTAGTCCCTGCACAAGGACTCTGGGAATTCATAATTTAGTGGTAAAAATGTTACATTCTACTGTAATTTAATGCATGATTTGTTGACAATAAGTCATTTTCTGACACTCACAGATAATGAATAACTTTAATAATGTATTTTTCTCATATATAACAATTGAAAAAAACACACCATAGGCTAGCATTCAGAATGTTTCATAGAATTTGCAACTACATACTATAATATTTCACATTTCCTTTATTTCAACTAAGTGTTAAATGAAGAAAACACCATTTTACAAAGTAGGAATCATGTGAATTATAGAACTTCAATAATCTTATTGCTACAGGGATCTCATAGTTGGGTCAAAGTTGGCATTTTTTCCTCTTTCATTCTTTTTCTTAAAATATGCTTCTAACTGAAAAAGTGTACGCAAATAGTTTGATGACAAAGACATTATTGCTTTGTAATCTATGTGGCAACACTGAGCAAAAGGACATTTGAACTCCCCCTTCCCCAGTAATCCTTCCATTCTCATCCCAAACATGTATTAATTTCATCATCTCACCTTCACATAATCACCAGCCAACGATCCACACTCCACGCTATTGTCCAAGGGCGCGAGAAAGAAATCGCTAAAGTTCAACCTGACGCGTCCGTGTTTGCTGCGGTGGGAGAGGTGGTAGCTGTACGTGGTGGAGAGCGAGAAGCGGGTGGCGGGGAAAGCAGGTGAGGCGAACGTACCGTTGCGCGTTTCTTTTGCGTTGTGGCTCCCATTAATCCAAACGTGAAAGTGGCGAGTGAACAATAAATCTGGAATGTGAGCAAAACATAGCATTCATGTGAGTCTTCTCCATTTATAGATAGTATATATAGTTTGTCTACCAAGATTTTTGCTTATAACAGCTACAAATTAAAGAATGCTACCCCCAAATGTCGTTTCTTTTGTGTTGTGGCTTCCTTTCCAAACGTGAAAGTGGCAAGTGAACAATAAATCTGGAATGTGAACAAAACACCGTATGAGCACATTTGATATTGAATTTGATAATGATAATAACAGCAATAACGGTAAAAATGAAAATGATAATAGTAATATCAATAACAACAATAACAATAATAGATGCAATCTGCATAGTGCAGAAAGTACCTTTATAATTTTGGGCAAATTCGCAAATTCATGATGCCACATGTGAAAATAAGATAACAAATTCATCGAAATCTGAAAGTTTGATATGAATTTCTGACATACTGTTGCGTTAACTCAGAAAAGAGAGGAATGAATAAAGATTGATTTGATAATTAACCTACATTTTTAATCTAATGTGTGAATTTTTAAATACTAGTATCATGAAATTACTTTGGCCACGATGTGCTGGTACACCTGGAACAATAAAACCCTTAGGCCCATATTCTGATGTCAGGTTTAACTTAAACTAGAGTTTAAATCTGTGGTTTAAGTATGAGAAGCCAAAAGAGGCTTGAATACATACATGTAACAGTCTGTGTTTAGTTTACCAGCAAATTTGGCACTCATAGTATTACAAACAGACTTGGAATAAAAAAAACTTAGTAGTTTTCTACATAAGATATTAACATAAGAATTAAACAGTTTAGATAAAGTTTTGGCACTTTGGGCTTACCAAAGATTTAAACTCTAGTTTAAGTTAAACCTGACATCAGAATACGGGCCTTAATATTTAGTTTCACTTGGAATGGATGGAGGTTTCAAGCCATTTCATCAATGGCTAGTTAGCAACCAACCACAAATTTATATAATCATATCAAATGTTAGAACAGTAAATGACTATCCTAAAACAAATTCATTTTTCGCACATAATAGCAAATTTCAATAAAAAGTATGATTGCTTTTCTGACTTGCCCTACCTAACATTAAGTACCCTGCTTTTGGTACAGTATCGAACACCCACATACAATCCATTTCTATCATCAGCAAAAAGGGCAATGCAATTTAGCAATTCCTTTGAGGGTGACCTCATTAATAGGAAAACAATTTCTCCAGGCGGAACAACCTCTCTATAGTCCAACAAAAATATACATAACTGAATTGAATGCAAGACATGTACTCTACTCATTAATGAGTGAAGCGAATGCGGGAAATTAGGTTTCCCCTACATGCATTGATATCTCTACCTGGGCAATATTTAACAAAATGCATGAGCAATATAAAGTTGTTAATGGGGAATTCACCAGCACACCCAAACCATTTATGTGTCTTTGATGCTCCATCCACCACAGTCTGACAAAAAAAAAATGTCTTCAGTATATTCTGTGCATAGCCCCTTAACAATGCTGCACTTTGCTGCAACAAAGTGTCTTTCCTATAATTTAAACAATTTTTGTTTGCTTCAATTTTGTAAATGTTACCACATTCAGACTATGGTGGAGGGGAGGGGGGGTGTCACTCAGGCCCCAAAAGCCCCCTTCCATGGTGCAAGTTCTCCATCATCGAATGAAAATATACATGACAGAATTGAATGCAAGACATGTACGCCACTCATTAATGGGTGGAGCGAATGCAGGGAAATTAGGTTTCTCCTACGTGCATTGATATCGGTACGCGGGCAATATCTAGAATCAAAGCAAGTACCTGAACAATATAAAGTTGTTGATGTGCAATACACTGCCACAGTCAGGAATTGTCTATTCATGGGCCAAACCACTATAGGGTTTTTGCACTCCCTCAACCACAACCAAAGAAAAATATCTAAAATAGATTCTTTCCCCTCCCCTATTTTAGCAAAATTTAGTCCATCCTATAAAAAGAGATAAGCAGTCAAAAAAAAGGTCTTTTACAAACCTTGTGCCTCTTATGAACTTTGACTTAGTAAGTTGCACCCCATTCTGTCCGTTTGGGGGGAGGGGGTCTCACTCGGTCCCAAAGCCCCCCCCCCCCTTCCATAAACCATATTATACACCAGGGTAAAAAAAAATTAAGAGAGGTCTTGTAACATGTTCCTGCTGAAAAGTGACCCTTGCAATAAATTTTGCGGAGGCTATTTTGGAGCTCACGATGGCTATTTCTAAGGTTTATGGGGCCATTCGCTCTCAGCCCCCATGTATTTTTTACGCGGTACTACACTAAATGGTTATAGTATATATGAAGAGCTAATTTAAAATTCTGACAGAGTTACTGCACCTATAACCTTCTATGCTTGATTTTTTTCCAAGCGTTATTTAAGTGGATTCTATGATCTAATGTAGATGTGAACATGTTAACCACACAAAAATCTTTTGTGGGGAGACTACAATGGTAATTGAATGTTATACTAAAATCATACTGTAATAAGAGGGTGAAGATGAAATCCTTTACAAATATTTTAGATCATGGGATCCTTTGGGTATGCTATACTGGGTGTTCCAATAAAAACAAATCTACATTTAGACTATATAATAATACATGTATGTATGAATGTGCCATGCTATGTCCAATATGCTCTCCCACAAAAAGTAATGAAGTTAAAATTGGATTTAACAAAATAAATCTGAAGCATATTTCTTTAATAGTTTGTATAGCATATCCTTTATGCAATATACTTTATACAAATCTTTGATGTATTAGGTGACACAATCTACTTTAGATGTGAACATGTTGGCGATGTAAAAATCCAACCTATGATAGGGAGACAATGGTATATGAGTGTTATAGTAAAGTAATACCGTAATAAGTGGGTGAAGATTGTTTTTCCTTTACAATTTATTCAAATGATTGAAACCTCTGAGTATGCTATACTGGGTGTCCCAATAAAAAAATAAAGCTACATTTGACAGGCATAAAAATGCATGTATGTGTAAAATCGTCATGATATCACAACTTTCTTTTCAGCAAGAAAAAAAGTTATATTGGTTCCAACAATATATATTTGAGGCATAAATTTTGTGAGTATTTTGTGAAGCAAATGCAATATGTCCATATAACGATATATATCTCTGTGATTAATTAGGGACCGCAATCTACTTTAGATGTGAACATGTTGGCCATGTAAAAATCCCACCTTTGATGGAGAGTCAATGTTAAATGAGTGTTATACCAATGTCATAGCGTAATAAGTGCATGAAGATCATGTCCTTTACAAATTATTCAAATGATTGGAACCTCTGGGGAAGCTATACAGGGTGTTCCAATAAAAAGAAATAAAGCTATATTTGACTGGCATAAAAATGCATGTATGTGTAAAAGTGTCATGATATCACAACTTGCTTTTCAGCAAGAAAAAAAAGTTATATTGGTTCCAACAATACATATTTGAGGCATAAATTTTGTGAGTATTTTGTGAAGCAAATGCAATGTGTCCATATAACGATATATATCTCTGTGATTAATTAGGGACCGCAATCTACTTTAGATGTGAACATGTTGGCCATGTAAAAATCCAACCTATGATAGGGAGACAATGGTATATGAGTGTTATACCAAAGTCATATGGTAATAAGTTAGTGAAGATCAAATCATTAACAAATTATTCATATCAACGGAATCACTCGATCTGCTATACATTGTGTCCTAATAAAAAGGAAAGCTACATTTGAACGGTATAAAAGTATGCATATGTATGAATGTGTCATGATATGACAGATTTGCTATACAGCAAGAACATGAAGTTACGATTGTCCCAACAAAATATATCTGAGGCATTTTTGGTGAGTATTTTGTATAGCAAATACAATATGGTGTATATATATTATACCAATATATATATATGTGTGATTTATTAGGGACCGCAATCTACTTTAGATGTGAATATGTTGACCAAGTGAATACAATAAAATGAACCCATGAGAAGGCTGTGTGTACAGGGTCAGGAACAATGGAAAATGTTTGTAATACTGAAGTCATATTGTAAGTTCAAGTTGTTAAATATCAAATTGATGGCCCGGATATCACTAACATCATTAATTTTTAGGGAGCATGGGCTCTTTAATATATTATTTTACCTTTACTGATGTAATATCATACCTGGCTGCTGAGGCTGTTGACTGGCCAACACCAGCAGAGTTAGACTCCAGGACAGGACTTCCGTCACAAACAGAGTATGGTGGACTGGTCGCAGCATTGTTGGTGCTAGTTGCGTCCTCGATGATGGTGCTGGCTCACAAGTCTAATTCAACCATTGTTGAGAAGGTGATTAGTGAGGTGCAAACTGTGGAAAGGAAAAATGGAAGCCTATTAGGGAAAATGTTTTGAGTGTATCCTTTTGAAGGCCAAAAAACTTGTATGGATGCCCTCAACCAACCACCTCTAAAATTTCCCACATGAACTTTATTTTGTTTTGCTTTTCACCCCCACCCCAAAAAAGAAAAAGAATCACAGTAAAATACTTTAAAACCATCACTAAACATCACTTTAGCTTTTCATAGTCTTTTTAATTTCTATCTTCCTCATGAATTGTTTAGATTGCATTTAAAATTTTTAAGTGATAACAGAAAACTTTTCCCCACCACATGATGCTTTGCTAACAAGCACTAGAGGGCATCAAACAATTTTTTTTTGCCGAATTAGGTCAGATTTGTACATGTATTATGAAAAGATAATACATGTTTGTTTTGAGTTAGCCCCTTCACATACATGTTTAATGAACACAAAAATTCCATCCAACGCAGGGATAAGAACACTGTAGTATTGAAAAACACTCTTATTACAGTAATGCATATTGCTATCATAACAACGTGATTGATATTACAACACTTTCAAGCAAGGGTCCCCTATTTTGATGCCAATTTATAAGAACAAAATAATCTCGTATTACAAAACTGGTAGAAAAAACATAGCACACGAACCATGTATTTTAATACATAGTCAACAGATCAAGGATCAGCAGTGCATATATTTATCTGCCACAAATACATGTCTCTCACTACAAGTCATTGATTAACACACGGGTGACAACTTTCGTTCAATTTAATCAATTTGCCACCATGCAAACATTTGCTCCCCAATTAAGGGAGCAAAAACCCATTAAAGCCCATGCATGATATGATCTTTATTAGTGACTCCATATACACAATGTTCGGCTACGTTTAGCCTCAAGGTCAGTGTTTATGTACCAAGGGCTTTCATCACATTATGACTTGGATTAAGAGGGGCAGAGAGAGGGAAGGAGAGATAGAGAGAGACAGACAGACAGACAGAGAGAGGAAAATAAAGATAGATGGAGAAAGAGAGACAGACAGATACAGATAGAGAGAGAGAGAGAGAGAGAAAAGATACAAAAGGAGGGGGAGAGATATGGATAAAAAGTGGAAAAGACAAACCGATAGGACAAGAGGGAAAGTATGAAAAAAGATGGGGGAAAGTAAATAGGGAAAAGTAGAAACGGGGCAAGGTGAAGGTGAAGGAGCAAGGGCTGAGAAAAGGGTGGAAATTGACAAATAGAATTAAAAGAACATGAAATTATGTCAAAGAGGGAGAATGGCAGAGATAGAAAGAGAGAGAGGAAAAACAAAATATTGAAAGACCTACACTTTGCTAACATTTTACTCTACTTGAACATGTTCATTACTCCCAAAGCATGAGAAAGTCAAATCAACATGGCATGACTAGAACTGAATATATATAAACCTTTCATCTCTACCTTCTTTTCATAAAACACTTCAATTCTACAAATGTCATTGCCATAAAGTACTTTTAGATTTCAATGGATGCACCATATATATCCCATGTTTATTTATTTATCCATATCAAATGTGCACCTTGCATTAGAGAGAGGCCAATGGTGCTCACGTTATAAAAATACAATAAATCAATTAAATTTCTAAATTCAATCCTGACCTACAAATTTGAGCTACACGTACATTTACTCTCAGACTGGGGCAATATATTATTAAAGAGGTATAGCCAGCTTTGTAACTAGGACATAAAATGTCCAACCTGGAAATTCTGGCCAACCACTTGCTCGTCGACCACTTGCTAGTGCTGCATCATGGGAAGGTTTAATAATGTTGTAAAGAAGCCGCTGTCTCAGGAACTGTCCTCATCGTTGATTAACACAATTACATGGATTGCCTGCGCCGGACGAGTACATTCTATTTGGCGTGGAGGTCAACAGGGGCAAAAGCACTTTGTCAGTCGGGTCATAATGTATCACAGTGATAGGGTGGACTGAAGCAGGTTATCTGCTTTTGCACATTGAGAGAGCTATCAACTACTGTATTAGCTAAAAAAATTCAGTGGTTTTATTTTGCTAATTTTGTTACCATGCCAAAATAGGCAGGTTTACAAATAGATGCAGATTTTATGCATTCTTTACACACAAATGTACATTCTATTTGGCGTGGAGGTCAACAAGGGCAAAAGCAATTTGTCAGTCGGGTCATAATGTATCACAGAGATAGGTTGGACTGAAGCTCGACAAGCCATGCTTTTGCACATTGAGAGAGCTTTTACTGTATGAGCTAAAAATTTTGTTGTGGTTTCTTTCTGTTAATATTTGCTACCCTGATTTTCTTCAATGATACTTTTGCCGCTACGCAGCACCAGTTTGAGATTGTTCTATCCCTTACTTGTTGAACATCAAACAGGGTAGCAGCAATTCCTATCTTTTAAAGTGGCTGGGAATTGAACCCTTGACTTCCTGGTGGTGAGACAAGCACTCTACCAATTGAGCTTATGTTCCCATTGCTATAATTCAAATGGACTTGGGTATAAAGACGTGTGAAGTTACAATAGACTATTATGCGAACAGATCTATATTCTCTCAAATGTATACATTGACTTGCACAGAACATGACAAGCATTCAATATTTGAACAATTTAAAAATTTATCTAAAAAGTCATTTCGGTGTCATTACATGTAGCTAGTACATCATATTGGACTCTTTTGCAAAATAATGGATGTTCTTCGAGTAGACAACATTCAATTGTTACCTAGTATTAAAATGGCCTTACAAATGGCAATGAGATGAAATTGACTATAAAATCAGGGCATAACTATTCCAATTTTAAAAGAGGTTTAATGATTATTACTTTCACCATCGACGGAGAAAAAAATCCTTGAATTGTAAACACTGCATAGCAACCCTTGATTGCACACCGCTAGATACTAATTTACTCATGATGAATCTGTCTACTGCAAGTACATTATTTGTTTGACATTTATCTCCTAACATTGACTAAGACTCAACGCTTAGTATACATTGAGTCACTCATGATTTCAGAAACTAAAGGACCATTTACTTTGTCATTCACGGAAACTGATTGCCAAAATTACTTTAAATTCTTTTGAAAATGTTTAATTGTGAGTGTCCAATAGCAATCATTTTGGTATTTCATGGTGCATAAGCCCCTTTCAGCTTAGTGAATAAAACTTTGATACTGAAGTGCATTGGGAGGTGTTGCTGAAAAACGTTGTCTAGCATTCTGGTTGAGAAATCAAAGCAATATAGAATCAACATGTTTTGAAAAGATGAATTGAAATAATGGGGCTGGTATTTTTCTCTTAATTTTAGCCCTTCATGAAGTACTTGAGAATTATCTTCATATTTTTATCCTAATATTTTCACATCCTAATTTTGTTTTAAAAAATCAACCATTTGGACAGCATTTATGACCAGTCAACATTGTTTTTTAGACCCAGGCTATTCAGAAGTTAACCAAAGGTCTAAATTACAATGACTTTAAGTCTATTGGGCACGTATTTTAGTATAATACAGAATGGACAGAAAGAAAGTTTGCAGTTTCCCACCGTGTCCAGCCAAAGCCTATGTATAACACATGCGTTTTCAGGGGTCATGGTTGGACACTGTAAATTTTATTTCTGGCCATACTTTATATGGTTGCCATGATTATAAATTATATTTTCCAATATTGAACCTTAGGAGCAGGAACTAGGCCTACTATTGACTTTGTGAATAGATTTGTTGGATGATTCACGCCAAGCAAGAACCAAATCTAATCTTCGTCTCCTCTCAGTCGTTGGGGCACTGATCGCATGATGAGATGTAGTAGGCAGAGGACACTGAATGTCAATATAGTTACACTGGAAGACCAAGAAGAACTCATTTACATTAATAGTTGGCTCATGTGTCGTCAGAACACCTGTAGTTTCGAATTTAGAGAGTAATTAATCCTGTGTTAAAATATGACTCATTTTAATTGATAAAGTTGAGACAGAATGTATGGGATATGTAAGGTTACCATGACGTATATATATGTAAATGATAATTTCCAAAAATTGAGCCTTTAGAGCAGGAACTTAGATTTTATGAATATATTTTTGGATGATTCACGCCAAGCAAGAACAAAATCAGATCTTCGTCTCCTCTAAGTCGTTGAGGCACTGATCGCATGGTGAGATGTAGTAGGCAGACAGCAGCAAATGTCAATATAGTTACACTAGAAGACCAAGAATGACTCATTTGCCTTGAGTGCCTATCAACAGGTAATTTAATGTGTCGTCAGAATACAGTATAGAGAGCAGTTAATCAGGTGTTCAAATACTACTCATTTTGAACCGAGACTTGACAAAGAAAGTATGGTATAACTGACTGGGATTAAGATGTGTTTTTATTTATTGAGCTGAATTACCATCCCATTACGGCTATACTGTCCTAGAATAGGAATACCATCTTTTTTTAGTATTTGAACACACTGTCAGACTTGCATCTTTCAATCAGAAGTCTTTGGAATTGATTAAGAACCATGTTAATTTCCTTGTAAAGAATGATTTTTTTTCCTAAATTGTGCTTCAACGCCATTGCTGACAAGCAAAGTGGTATTGAAATCTTCAGCAGATGTTAAAACACTAAAAACCCCATTAATGGAACAATTCCATTTTGTTTAGATAAACAAGATAGCAATATAAATTTGTTTTTAGGCTTGTAGAATCTTTTTTCAAATGCTGGCACCTTAAATCTAAAAAAATACCTCATTGAAATCATAATTTCTTTTGTAAGGAAACTAAAGGCCATGCAAGAAAAACAAAGGGTTAACAAAATGCACAAGCCCTAATGTGGTGGTAATTCATTGTGATTTGTGGTGGTGGTGGTGTTGGTGTTGGTGGTAGTGGTCATGTTGGTGGTGGTGGTGGTGAAGTTGATGGGGGAGCTGGTGGTGTTGGGATGTCTGGGGTGGGTGTGTGTCTGAGTGTGTATGTCTGTTTATGTGCATTTTTAAGGCTGTTGCCTATTGACTAGTGTTGGTAGTGGCTAGGTGGGGGTGTTGTTGATAATATACCAGTACTTAAAATTAATAAACTTGAAATTTGTGGTAGTTTACTAACTAAAGGAAATTGGGAGAGCTAGTAAATAAATGTTAGTGATAAAAAAATCATGGTTTTTATTATAAAAATGTTAGATGTTGTGGTGGTTCTCATTGTGTCATGAACTTAAAATTAATGATGAAAACCATAATAATAATTTTTTTGTAGACGGCAATATAATACTGATATTGATAGAGAGCTTTATTTATCATTTTGTGGATTGTGTCCTGTCAGTAGTGATGTAAATAAAAGTTGATTTTATAGTAAGTGTATTAATATGGCATTGCAAATTCTTCGCATCATTGATTTAAATCCAAAAATGCTGCAGCTGATAATGATAAGGATGATGACACTAACAATGGTAAGAGTATGGTAAGGTTATGGTGTTTGTGGGGAGGTGGTGGTGGTGGTGATGTAGTTTGATGCCAATTTTATTTTTTTTTACGTACACCAGGGTTGCAAAATTTTGCTACCGGTCATATGTATTAAAAATTCAAGATTTTCAGCGTTAATGTTTATTGATTTGGGCTGAAAGTAAGATGGTCTCAAACTGATGACAGTGGTGGTGGTATATAATTATTGTAGTGGTGGTGGTATTGGTGGTAGACATGGTAGATGTGGTAGTGGTGGTAGTGGTGGTAATACTGGTAGTGGTGGTGTTGGTGTTGGTGTCACGTAGTGGTGGTGGTGGTATTGATACTCAGATGAAAGGACGAGACTATGGACACAAAAATTTGCAAATGCCAGGTGATATCTTCCGGACCTTGTAAACAATTTATTATGCACACCTGACTGTAAAACTGCCGCCTTTTTTTTATTTCACTTTTAAAATATTTAGATTTGATATAAAATGTCAAGATACTCATATTTAACAAGCAAAGGTTCTCTTTCAAATCATACTTACCGATTCAACAAGTGAAAGCACAGAGTTGATGAATGCAGTCAGAAATAAATCAGCATTATATCCACAGTTTCTTGAATCGAGTACAGAAATCCTTGGAAGTTGGGAAGATGCAGGTCACACTTTAAAACCGAAATGAGAAAGCGTTTTTCTACCCTCTCAATCCTTATTATAGCAAAATCACTTCCTTATTTCTACATCTTCTCTCAATCTGTAGATTATGTTAAACGGTTACATATCAATCCTTTCAGGAAATCTTCCGAATCTAGGTGAAATAGCAAACCCTATGCATATACGAAAAATTCAAGCTCAAACCGAGAAAGCAGCAGATCTCCACAGCGGGAATCCAACGAGTTGACCACGCTAAAGCTCTGCGGGGGAAATGGGAGCCGTCCCCAGGCGACGACAAATCCACTATTCTTCTTAGCTCGAGCCGCCAAACTTCCTATTCAAAAATATAATGAGAGGCAGCGTGAAGCGCACACGTCGCCAAAATTCCACTTGTCGTCAGCCGAGCATCAGAATTGCAAACGACTTCCAAATCGACAACTCGTAAAGGTGATGTCGGTCGCTAGCGATCACTTCTCGAGCCTTTTTAGTTTTCTTTGATGCAAGAAAAAAAGAGGAGAAAACGTTTGAGCCGTTGACAAGTCCGCTATCTCTGGTAATCTTGTCGGCAAACGGACGGGTTCGAATGTGATTCCTCCCTGCTGGAGCCGTACAATAATACCAAGAATTGTTCAAATATTCAATATTGATAAAGCGCGGGAAAATGAATCGAATCCGAGCGTGCAAATACTCAGATGTGTCATTTCCGTCTGACATTTATTGAATAACAGCATCCGTGTGAACAACCATCAGATCATTAATCAGAACAGTCAGCAATCAACATGACAAGTGAATTTGATTATTATTTGTCATGTCATGTCCTATCGCTTTAATTGTTTTCATTGGAAGATTAATTTTGGCTTCGTTAATGGTACCACGATGGTACTCATCTGAAACTGTCAAGCGTTTCAATCATATTGTGATGACTTTTTAATACTCCGTTTTGTGAGTTACATTTTTATCTTGGCAACTTCATTTGCTCCCATTTACTTTGTACCTCTCACCATTTTTATATAATGTTGTATATTATTTGTTTTACTTTGTAAATTGAAATCACAATTCAGCTATTAGCTGCAATGATTTTTATTCAATAAACCATTTATCTATCATTAAAAAAGCAACCATATCATGTGATTTAAACGCGGCTCACAAAGCAACACGCGTATACACGCTCACGCACACACGTTCACGCACACTCACACACACACCATCACAAAAACCTACCCCAAACCAACGCTGCATCGAACACACTAAAATTTACACAACACACACATATACACGCATTCATATTACCATAGAGATATTCATAATCACACAGACAAGATGACACATATACGCACACGCACACACACACACACACACACACACACACACACACACACATGCTCTCTTCCGTGTGCTCTATTTATCTATCAACGACAGTATTCGAGTGGTTCACTTGGTATATTTTGTGTATCAACTGTCACGTTTTATCCACCTTTTCCTCTTTTCTCTCTCCATCTGTCTGTCTGTCTGTCTCTCCCTCCCTCCTACCCTCCTCCTATGCAATCATACGTATACACACCCGCACTCCCCTCCCCCTCTCTCTCACATTCAAACACACACCCAAATGTGCCCACACACATACGCCCACATTCATGCACACGCACACACATACGCACTCACACACACACACACACACACACACACACACACACACACACATACACACACACACATATACACACATACAAGCACACAACGAACGCACACGCATGAAAATTTCTTGCTCGATATTTGACCAGTGATCATTTACAATTTTTGTCCGTCTGTGATACTTTTTTTAGCTATGTATTGGTGCTTGTATTATATTTTTGGTTTCATCATGTTGATCTCGTACGTTTGAATTGTTTGTTTAGAAAATTCTAAGAAAGTGAACCATTTGGGCCAACCATTTTCAGCAGAGGCATTTTTGGAAAGGGTTTTCACGGTAAAATATTAGTGTACGTCACAAAATAATTCATATGAAATTCAATGCTTTACTCGAGCGTCTTAAAATAGCTTTCCATAATGTTCAAATGAATAAGAAACGACGGCAACCAAACTTGTTAAGAGTCTTTGAAGAGTCTGTGTTCCTGTTTATCATAGCCTCCCCCAAAAGAGTAGAAAGTGATACCGTCTCATTGTTCTTTTTAACAAACGTTCAGAGCTTGGAATTTGGACGATTATTCGTTTGGGTATAACTTATGATCGCTCAATAGACCACTTTCGTAATGTATTCAAATTTAGTCATGTTTGCCCAAGACGAAGTATGTATTCAGTTGCCAAAAGAGAATGAGAGAACAATAGTCAGAATGTAACTTGCATACATTAGCATTGCTAGGTTGGACAAACAGCGGAGCTTGACCAACCTAGCAACAACCACGTTATGCTATCCACATTCCTTCTTTTGAAACGCGATTATTTTATATCAGGTGAACAAATAATAGTCATTGTGCATTTGACAAAGAAGCGTACATGAAATTTGAATGCCTTACGTAAGTGGTCTATTGCGGGTATTTTCTTAGATTGTGTGAAGCTGGGCGAAAGATGGCGCTCATCAATATCTATCCATTAACTAGTATTCTCAACCCCTTGTTGCTCAACAAGTGGTGGCGCCCAAACAGTTTCTCCTCAGCCATCAAACCTTTTTTTTTCTGGGGGCCTATTGTTGTTTTGTAACGCACCGTAAAAAGAAAATTACGAACATTGTGTTAATGTTGAACCTGACGAGTTGTTCAGTGTATTATCAAAATAATTATATGATGAATACTTCTAGATGCAATTAGATAAAGTTATGCTGTTATTGGAGTTTAACAAGCCCTAAACAACAGGGATCCATTGTATAAAATGTTTTACCATTACAAACTCTGGCCAAAAGCATTTGTAAAAAAGCCTTTAACATGGGAAAACGCTATGGCAAAATTTTGCCAGAATTTTTATGACAATCGGTTTTATGCAACAGGGCCAAGATGTTGTTAAATTATTTTTTTTAAAGAGTTGGATGGTTCCTATCGGCGGAATTTCTTTTTACTATCATCATGTTTATAGATTTGTTTGTAGGAAAGAAGACTTGATTGTATGAAAGAAGACAAGTTTTCAGATCATATTCCTTTTTTGTTATGGTTTGGTAAACAAATTCTTTTATTATGCCACCACCATTAAAACATGTTTCTCTAATAGTACTAACAAATATTAAGTACATATATAGTCAATATTCCTTCAATTGAAATACAAAAATATGTTCTCCATAAACATTCATTACATGTCCTTAAAATTGGTTCAGATTACTTACAGTTGGCTCTTTGAACCATTATTATATATATATATATATATATATATATGTATTTGTCAAAAAATTTGAGCAATAGTTTTTTTCTTCATTATGACAGTGTACAAAACACATTTGATGAGAAATATTTAATTCCTAATTATGCATCTATTCCATTATTTCTCCTTTTTGCAAGTGATCATTAGCTATTCTATTTTGGTACAACTAATGTACAAATAAATGCAATCCAACTACAATACTATTAATGTATATAAAGAGGTATATATGTTTTAGCCACTATCCTTGCATATGTATATTTCTTGGCATGAATTATCTCTATCTCATAAGCATATACAAGAGCATAACATTGTTATATGGGGGAAAAATACAGATTAAAATCCATTTCATATCATATTTGTGAATATTCCGCATGATTTTCTCAGATAAATATCATTATGTAAGACAATTAGCAATGGTGTTGTTACTAAGTTGTAGGGTACATTCTATATGGAACAATTCCTCTTTGTTGCAAGCAGAACTGACTTGACCTCTAAACTGCCAAACAGACCTGAAATTTCTCCTATCTTGGATGCGAGAGTGGGCCTTTTTACCAAATTGGTAAAAGAATTTGTAAGAAATTTTTGAGAAATTGGTTAGAAGTTGGTCTGAACTCAAGAATTGTGTTGAATAGGAGTGATCTGAGAAATATACATGACAGGGGCTTTCCATACCATAAAAGCTTACATTCTGTATTCATAACATATCAAAAGATTGATACTTAACCATACCATTTAGCAGTAGTTTGAATTGCTATATTCACATGATATTACTTGTTTTTCCCCTGAAGGAGGCAGGTGCCACAAAAAATTTGGAAAGTTTAGAATCTATGTCTTTGAATCTTTGAATAAATTGACCTAATATAATGCACATCATCGTTTATTGTCTTTTATTCTACTGTGAACTAACTACTATATTATGTTTACACATGATATTACAGATATACATCATGATAATAATATCATCCCCAAGGTGTAACTAATTCATACATTTCAAACATGGAAGGACACTATAGATATCAAAATGACTGACAATCTTCACGTTGATACAAGGATCAATGTGTCACATAATCCTTGTTTGACGCATGACAACTGCCACAATTATTATAAACTTAAAAACTTAATCAATTTGAAATATTAAGCTAAACTTGCATATTGATGAATATTTGCATAGTAACATATACATATATTTGCATAATGCCATTCCTCAAGGCTTCTGATTATGTAAAAAAACAAAAACAAAGCAGAATACGGATGGAAGAAGAAATGAGAAAGAAAGAGAGACAGAGTCTTTTTATGTCTGTGTTTGTATGTGCGTGTATGAGAGAGAGAGAGAGAGAGAGAGAGAGAGAGAGAGAGTGAGAGCAGAGTATCACATGAAATATATAGCTTTGGGAAGATATGAGAAAATGAAACGGCGATTCATAAAGTGTAGTTGCTCATTAATGCGGAAAACAATGGACATTAGTGGTAACGACATGCTTTTTGTCAAAAAGTTGGGGTAGGAAATTAATTGTTCAAAGATAATATACTGTGAGCAGAATAGATAAATGATTTGGACAAGTAAACAATTTTCATTGAAGTACATACATTAGTGAGAGGAACAGTAAAGAAATGTCCTTCCCTCTTATTCTGCAGAACTAGTTTTAATCAGTTGTCACTTTTTTCAGTGAATGAATGGGGAAGCTAAAATCTTTTGTATGTGAAAGCTATTGTGAATACCTGAACAAGATGTTTACCTTGTCGAATTCTTAAATCTCTTCTGATTTCAGAGCTAAGCCAGCACTTTCATTTTTAGGGTGTAAAATGACTGTTAAGATAATAAATTTAGATTCCTGTGTGTTTTGACTATATTAGTGAAGACTGAAGAGGGTAACAATAATGCCGAGTATGAGACCCCATACGGATAGCTTGATTCTGGTTGCATGCCCACCAATTGGAGCTGTGAAAAAAAGAAAAGAAATATATTTATACAAGTACTTAAACTTAAAGGTGATACAGTTAAACCTGTCTATAGTAGCCATCCAAAGAAAACAAAAAATGCCACTTTTTTAATACACATGTGACCTGTACAGCAAGGTTCTATAACACACATTTTCATATGGAGGAAACTGTAACCGGGGTCTAAGTTAAACTGGAGTAAGACCAACAACTCTAGTCTTAGTCCGGTCTAAATTCATTTCTGTTTCTGAAAGTCAGGTTCGGTTAAACTGGGTGCGTTAAACTAGAGTATAGATAATTACCATGTAATTTTATTGAGGTGCAGTCTGCTATTACTGTGCATGCTGAAAGTGATGGCGTCTTACACTTACTGCATATTATGTGGAAGGGGGGGCGCAGATTAATTATCCCAAATGCAGTTCACCCAACAAAGAGGCGTTTGCAATAAACAAATAAATGCATATAAAATCAATTAATTTGTTATGCAGTAATGATTTTGATTAACTATGATTATTTTTCTGGCTTACAATGCAGCGAAACAGAATTATTTGCATTAATAAGGGGAATAAGAATGTACAATAGTCTTTCAAGAGATGAAAATAACTTGCTCTTATGTAAAGACTTCAGAAATTCAGTAACTTCCCTAAAGCCTATAAATGCTAAAGTATTAATTCTAAAATAACCCGTATAAAACTCACGGATTTGACAGCTTGTTCCTGTGTATCCGTTCACGCAGATACATGAGACTTGAGTTCCTGAGACATCACAATTTCCACCGTTCTTGCAGGGGTTAGACAGGCAGCTATCAACAAGCGGTACTGGAAAACAACAACGATGTAATACAAATAATGATGAAAATGATTTTCAAATTACTGGATTAGAACTGTACAACAGGGGGAAACCTGAGGTTATCAATGCATCCTCAGGGGGGAAACTGATAATACAGGGAAAATATTGTTTCCCATTAGTATTTGCAACATCTTTACCATGGGGAGATTGTGAGTCAGGGCATCACATAATATGGATGAGTGGAGGGAGTAAATCTTGACATACTGGTGCATGCACCATGGGCAGCAAATTTTAAGTAAAAAGGTGCCAAAATTGCTGAAAGAGGAACTTTTATGACACTCTGTATCATGATATATTGAAGATTGCATAATTCTTTACATAATAATTCCATTTTCTTCCAAAAAAATACGCCTCTTAGTATTTCAAAAAATTATTTTCCATTAACATTTCTATCTGGGTCAGAGAGCTATGCCCCGCCTTCCAGAAATACCCCCTCTACGGCACATTTTTGACAGGCGGAGTCTGTGACGTCATATCCAGTCCTGCATCAAAACCACGGACTCAAACATGTAGGTTTGTGCCTCTAATATTTCTCCTTGTTCAATGTCCTCCTCGAAATCCGAGTCAGGACTTGAATAAGTGTTTTCCTCAACTTCTGAAGAATCTGCCACGTTCCGCATATTGACAAAAAAATGTTCAAATAGCGGGTATAATTGGCGACAAACAATATCATAAATGCATAGAATGACACACGCAAACGCCGGTTCTTGCTCAACAATGACTGCATATGACGTCATAATGAATGACAGATCGATGGCCCAACCCACCGGACCCCGCGCGGTCCGTTTTTGAGGGGCGTTCCAAACAACCATAACATATTTTGATTTTTCACCTCTATGAAATAAAAAGAGATGAAAAAGGTGGTGGGTATCAGTGTTTATTGAAAAGATAAATAAGAAGAAGTAAATATACAGTTTCATAAAAATTCCCCTTGAAAGGTTAAAAAGCTGTAGCTTGTAACATTCTCCAGTTCTATTTTTTTGCATGCATATTCCTTTTGTGATTAGAACTTTTTTGGTGGAAAAAAAGATTTATTAATTTTCTTATTTATTTTATTGTTTCTTTTGTCCTAAGTATTTATTTGTTTTTTTCAACCTTTTGTTTTTTATTGTGTATTTTTTTTGGCTGAAAACTATTAAAGGAGAAATTTAGAGCATATCAATGTTTAAATGAATTGATTTCTGCCAAATGGACTCTGTACACAAAATCACATTTTAAAAGTATTTTTGGGGTGGCCATGTTTTTAAAATGCCAATTGTGCGACTACTGTAAACACGGCTGCGCTAAATTTGGTCTAAAAAGTTGTGCAATGTGTGAAAAAAATTCTCTTAAAATATCGCAGTGAGAAAATTTTGCGTTGCGGCCCTATCGCATGAAATGTTTGGGCATAAAAGGCCCCCCAAGTCTGTTTATGGTTAAAAATTCACCAACTCAGTAATCTTACCATCACAGTTCACCCCAGAGTAGCCTGAGAAACACTGACAAACGTAACCCGAATCGTTACTCGTACAGATACCCCTTTGGCATGGATTTGGGTTGCAATTTCGTGTGTCTGTGAAAGAAACAAATATAGTTGGTAAATAGGATAATTACCGTATCATCATCTTCATCTCATGTAATCACGCAACTATGTCATACACAGGCTGAATTGGTTAGATATATAATTCGAATCTTGACAATATTCATTACTAGAACAGATGCCTCTCTCACATGGATTTGGGTTGCAACAATCAATTAAAGACAGTAAATATGAAAATCATCATTATCATCATTTAGTGTCATCACGCAACTATTTCCCAATGACATACACAGGCTGAATCACCTAAATTCTTATTTCAATTCTCAAACAATATTAGTCATTGCCATTAATACTAACAATTAATCTGTTGTATGTTTTGAGGTAACTACTTAAATTGACATCCAATCATCAAATATTATGCAATATTCATCTCCAGCGGGAAAATTTTAGTGCGCAAAAATAACAAAACAAATTTTTGGTCATGTGTGAAACCGAAAAAATGAAAACCAGGAGTGCTTATAACTGCAATTCCCTGGAGATTTCAAGATATAATTTTAATCAGAGGCAGTGTTATCATAATTTCATGTTTTGGGTAAAAAAAAGAACGTGGGTGCAAATCTTGCATCCATTGTGTAGGACTCTCGGAACCAAACACATAATCAGTTCATCGTCACATGCTTATATGACGCAAGCATAGTAAAAATCGAACAAATGGTCATGAAGTTACATAGGCAACAAGCTATTATGGGTGATCTTTCACAATTTTTTTTTTGCCTTGTGGCCTTTTATCTTTGATTATAAAACCATGAATCTAATTAGTTTATCCCAACATACTTGGACATAGTGTTTTTTTTGCTTTTAATCAAAGCAAGATTTTTGGGGTGCAGACCGAGTCTTTAAACCAAAAATCTAATTGATTCATCCTCAAATTCTTACACACATGACCAAAGATTAGCAAAAATACTTTCAATGGTGCTAAAATTATTGTAACTAGTTTCAGATGGATGGACGGACAGCCCCCCAAATAATGAAAAAACTATTGAAAAGACTCACCAATCTCACACCGATCCCCAGTAAAGGCAGATGATGCGCAAGTGCATACGTATCGACTCAACACCGAGTTATAGAAACAGGAACCTCCATTCAAACAAACAATGGACCCGCACTGTTCCGGAACTGCAATGTAAACAAACAATTAAACAAAAAAGTATTATTTGATGATATGGTTATCACAGGAAGAATAGACAAATTATTAACCATATATTATGGAAGATTATATTTAGGATGATGGAATAGCAAGTGATTTAATATTTTGAATGTGAATTTCAGAGCTCTATCAGTCTTTGAATGATATGATATCGCACTTTCCATCCTAATTAGATGCACAAGACATTCACAGCAAATTAATTGAAGAAATAAAATACAGGGTAATGAAGGTCAAAAGGCACTCTTAGATATATATGTCTTAAAGTTGTCCTTGAAGGAAGACGGTGATATTGAATTTTCCAGACTCTGTGGAAGATCGAGCATTCCACGGAGTCGGTCCTGAGTGAGTAAATGCTCGCTACCCCAAGATCTCCTCAAAATCGCAATTTGTAAAAGACAACTGACAGAAGATCTTAATGTTCACATATATTGGTAAAGTTCCATACAAATTTTTTAGAATTATTTTCGCCAGTCTAAAATTCATGGTGGGCAATTTTACCGTGAGAAGAGCACGAAAATTAAACCCCCACGAATATTTTCCACCATACAGTACATAATGAAATTCACTCTTACTTGCGGTTTGACAAAAATCTCCGGTGAAGCCTGAGAAGCAGTTACACGATACACCGCTGGCCGACTCGATACACTGCCCATTACCGAAACAAGTTGTGGCTCCACAAGCAGGTGTGAAGGGGTCTGAAAGCATTAATGAATTAATTCATTTATTAATTTTATGCATTCATATCTGATATCTCTACAGGGAGAGAGATAATCATAAAAATCATGTTTCTCTTTCACTTTATTTCAAATATTTCCTTATATCAACTTTTATTACACCATGATGTGTTTCTTTGAAGCAATCTCTTCCCATCATTCATCTTCTACTTTTCTCTCTTTCATTTGTTGTCTTCTTGATCGTTTATATTGTTCATGTATTGTATTTTGATGAACTTGAATAGATGAACTTAAACCTTAACATATCGATATCGACGGTGTCGTCAAATATCGTTTGAAATCGCCTATTAACATCAGCGAGAATTTAAATCTCCTACCTGGTATGCTACAGAGCGTGCCTGAGAAGCCCGGGGCGCAGGAACACGTAAAGCCACTTGTTGTGTCAAAACAGGGTGGGCAGTTTTCAAAAAAAAA